>PVJO010034262.1:0-11164 GCA_004026905.1 Hystrix cristata | reverse complement strand
TAACATGATCACCTCCTGTTGCATGTGATTTGAAATGACAGTTTAGTGGGTTAGGGATTTGTCCTGACTTTCTTCATTTACAAGCAGTCTCAGCCCTGGCTGATACCCTCAGTAGTGTCTGTTAAATTTTCTTGACTGCCTTTTATATAGTGTGTTTATGATTCTGATTTCACTTCACTGACCTCATTCTGGAATAAATTATGTAACAAATATTTATTTTACATGACTTCCATTCCCAAAATTGGTTACTTGTAGGTTTCTTTGATAGTAGATATTTATGTATTCTATTTAACTTCATTAGCCAGTTCTGTTCTAATATTCAGTTATACAGTGGGTTGGAAGATTTCCATTTTGTGTTATAGTGGACATTTTGGTACTGATATTTATTATACGTCCAACACTTTTATTTGTCCAGCACCTACACTGTGGGCCCAATGTAATTACCCAAAAAGCCACATGACGAGGCAAAGCTGTCACAACCTCAGACCCAGAAATAAATACAAACTTACCAAAGTGTGAGGGCATAAAAAAAGGTTGATAATATTAGCCATGGTTATCATGGGGATTCTAAACATTTATTTCGCCCTTTCATTTTCTAGGGTGAATGGGTTTATATAACCTTTGATTCATATACAATCCATCAGTTATAGACTTTGGCCCTTAAGCCTGTGATTTAAAACAGTACACTCCACTCAAGACCACACATATGAGTGAAGCCAATCATACTTGCCTTCTGTTTGGTTTTAATTGTGCCGTGGTTGTATTTCCTCTTCTTATCTAGGCAGTGCACATACATTTTCCTCTCTTCGGAAGAATTCACCAGCAGGCATTTTCTAAGAGAAGGACCTACAGGAATCTTCATTAAGTAGAAGGACTCTACGGCAGTCAAAGAGGTAATAAGCTTGTTGTATTTACACTGATAAGAATTCCATCCATGATGCTGCTCCAGTTTAAGAGATGTGTTGATAACTAATAACGATGAAAGAGAGATTTATTGAGTCATTAAAACAAAAGCTCAAATTATTAAATGCCCATCACATGTCACAAGAGCCATAGTATAAAAATTGCACCATCTCATGTAATTCTGCCTTCGATCATACCACTCAGTGACTTCTTGCTGCTCCTGCTGTAGAGGCGAGGGACCTGTGGGTTAAGGGAATTTAAATAACTTTCTGAAGCTCACGAAGATGGTTATTTCGGTGGAGTGCCGCTCCATTCCAAAAGATCTGACTGAGGAATCTCATTTTAAAATCACAGATCCATACTCCACATTGGCAGATTTATAGATCCAAACTATCACAAAGAGGAATTTTTAAATAACTCTAATAACGTCAGTAACAACTGTCATTTACTGAGACTCCTTGTGAGTACAAAGGCTTTTTTAAAACCTTACAAATAAGAGAACAGCAGTAACCAGAATTTTAGAAAGACTAAGTAAGGCACTAGGGAGAACTATTACATGATTACAAAGGTTCAAGTTGCAGATAAAATCTATTTGGATGAAGAATACATTTTGGATCACAATTATAGTGCATCAACAGTGGTGAAGAGCACAAAGGGAAAGTTATGAAATGAATATAAGTTATTTGAATGAGTTATGTCAAAAATAACTAATGTGCTTAGATTTAAACAGGAGAATTGGTGAGTCAATGATAAGAGAAATTTTTGGTAATTTGAAGAAAGTATTAATGACTATACACTTTGAAAAGGAAGTGGAGTGTCACATGGCTGAAGACTCATATTCATTGGCAGGTGTCAATGCACCATTGAAGATACACATTCATGGGTGACTTTGTAAAGAGATGAGGAGCTGAAGATCCAGACGACTGCTTGTGCAGGGTTGTACTTTCCCTGCCTTCTTCAGAAGATACGCCAGATGCATGGAAGCAGAGAACCACACAGGTGCACCACAGTTCCTCCTGCTGGGCCTCTCAGATGATCCTGAACTGCAGCCCCTTCTCTTTGCTCTGTTCTTCTGCATGTACCTGGTCACGGTGCTCGGGAACCTGCTCATCATCCTGGCCATTAGCTCTGACTCCCGCATCCACACCCCCATGTACTTCTTCCTCTATAACCTGTCCTTCATTGACATCTGTTTAACTTCTTCGACAGCCCCGAAGTTGCTGGTGAACATCCAGACACAGAGCCAAGGCATCTCCTACATAGAGTGTCTCACTCAGGTTTATTTTTTCAATATTTTTCTTGGAATGGATAATTTCCTACTGACCGTGATGGCTTATGACCGCTTTGTGGCCATCTGCCATCCCCTTAACTACACAGTCATCATGAACCCCCGGCTCTGTGGACTCCTGCTTCTGATGTCCTGGATCATCATTTTCTGGGTCTCCCTTGTTCATATCCTCCTGATGATGCAACTCACCTTCTCTGCAGGCACAGAAATCCCTCATTTCTTTTGTGAACTGGTTCAGCTTATCGAGGTGGCCAGATCCGATACCCTCATCAATAACATCTTTCTGTATGTGGCAACTGTTCTAATCGGTGTATTTCCTGTCTGTGGGATCCTCTTCTCTTACTCTCAGATCGTCTCCTCCTTACTGAGAATGTCATCCACTGCGAGCAGGCACAAAGCCTTTTCCACCTGCGGCTCTCACCTCTGTGTGGTCTCCTTGTTCTACGGAACAGGGTTTGCAGTTCACCTCAGTTCTGCTGTGACCCATTCTTCCCAAAGTAGCACAGTGGCCTCTGTGATGTACGCTGTGGTGACCCCCATGCTGAACCCCTTCATCTACAGCCTGCGGAACAAGGAAGTGAAGGGCGCCTTGAGCAGACTCCTCAGCAGAGCAGGCCTCTTGTCCTTGATGGACCACGGACCTCAGAACTAAGCAAATACCTTGTGCACCTTTCCAAATGCTGTGAATTCCAACATCCCATTTTTCTTTCTTAAGAGAGATGCTTAATTTCCTGTATGCCCAACATCTGTATCACTTTCATTTGTATATTTTTTGTACTTATTTGCCTTTAACAACGTGCTCAGTAATTTCTATTTAATTTTTCTTACCTATACTTGGTCTACAAGTTCCAAGCTTTGAATGTTTTTGTATGGTTGTCCTTGAGATTTCCAACTTAAAGAATTTACAAGTGCTGACAGTATTTTCTAGAAAAGTATTCTTTGAATGTTAATGCTCTTCATCTTTGATTGCATTTTTGTTTTCTCCATAAGAAACAGACTAAGAATCACCAAAGCCAAGTCCTTACCATGTCAGGACTATGCCGGTCACTATCCATATGACTTTAAACCTGAAAATACTTATTTGAGGTATTTTCTTTCATTTATGCATTTTTCTAAGAAACTGATTGGGATGGACTATCTCTTGTGCTTGACACTGAGCTCATACTCCTAAGTTTCCTAACCTAATGTTTAAAAAAAAAGTTTGACATTGCAACCTGAACTATAGAATCTACTTTTTAATGCAGTTTCTTCCTATGATTCATACTGAGATGATGCCTAGGGTAATTCTGATCTGTTTGCATTTCTGTGATCCTTATTTCCCTTTTCTTGTTTGTTCTTTTTTCCTTTTTCTTTCATTATTGCTTTCTTTTCCTTCTGCTTTTGGCTGATTTACTGGCAAAAATTAACTTGCTTCATTCTTTTATATGAATGAAAACTATCTTGCTATATGTATGCTCATTAATCATTTATCCATTGACAGAAATTTCCATCTTCAGTTACTGCAAATAACGCTGCTATAGAAATGCATGTATATTTATTTGAGTACAGGCATATCATATATAATACCATTTTAGCCAATGACAGACTACATATATTATGATGGTCCCATAAGTTTATATTTTACCTAGTGACAGTATAGCCATCTTTGTTTAAGTACAATGTGTGATGTTCACATAACAATAAAATTGGTTTGGGGCTGGGGATTTAGCTCAGTGGTTAGTGTGCTTGCCTAGCAAGGGCAAAGCCCTGAGTTCAATCCCTGGACCAGAAAAAAAAATTAAAAAAATTTTTAAAAAGTAAAGAAAAAAAATTGGCTTGCAATACATTTCACAGAATCTATTTTTGCCATTGATCCATGCGTGCTTATGTTTGCTTCCAATTATTTGGGTCATATATACAAGACTCAGACTTCTGGGTCATATGGTTTCTGTACGTTTAACTTATTCAGGAATAGCTAAACTGTTTTTCATGGTACCTGACATCTTTTCATTCTAATTATTGAGGGTTCTAATATTTTACATCCTCGTGAATACTTTTTAAAAGTTTGTTAAAAATATAGTTTCCTAATGTGCTTTTTATTTGCATTTCCCTATGAATAACTGAGCATTTTAATGCACTTGTTGATAATTTATATATGCTCTATGGAGAAATAGCACTTCAAATTTGTGCTTATTTTGCAGTTGTGTTGATGGGTGGTTTTGTTTCTTATCTGTAAGGTCCTTATATAGTTTGAATGCTTGATGCTTATCAGATTTGTTTTGAAAATAAATATTCCCCCATTTTGTATGTTGTTGTTCATTTTTATTTATACAATTTATCAACTGTATTCAATATGATCTAAAATCAATCTCTTGAAATTATTCATCCTATCAGAAAATTTGGGTCCTTTGACAAACATCCACCCAACTCCCCACCTTAGAGACTGCTTACAAACAATTTACTCTCTTTTTATGAGGTGCACACTTTTAAATTCTACAAATAAGTGAGTTCATACAGAGCTTGTTTTTCTATGTCTGGTTCATTTCTTTTAACATAATGTCACACAAGTTTATTTATGTTGTAGAAAATAATAAGATTTTCTTTTTTCAAGCCTCGGTAATGCTGTATCATGTATACAGACCATATTTATTACTGTAATGACAGACACTTAAGATGATTCTGTATCTTGAGTTTTGCTTTGTTTTCTTTTGTTTGGTGCTGGGGATCAAACTCAGAGCCTTGTACTTCATATCTAGAATTTTGTGATGAATCCTGCCATTAAAATGAGGGTTCAGATATTCCTATACATACTAATTTTATATTTTTTGGATGTACACCCATAGGGGATTTCTATACAGTTGTTTTAATTTTTGAGGAAACTCCATAGATTGGCCATAGTGGTTGCACTAATTTACATGCTTGCTAATAGTAGTCAGCGATCTGTTTTCTCTGACATTTGTTATTATTTATCCTTTTGATAATATATACTCCAACAGGTGTGAAGCGATATTTCACTGTGGTTTAAATTGGCATTAACCTGATGATTAGTGACACTGGGCATTTTTCTCATATACTTGTTGGCTATTTGTATGTCTTCTTTGAGAAATATCTGCTTATTTTCTTTTCAACAGTTTATTTTTCTTTTTTTTTATTAGTACATGTTTGCAGTACATATCAATTGCATTCCTTGTGGAGAGTTGGTACATCTGTGTGACACATCTTAAGTCTTTTCTCCTCCTTCCCTTACACATTCCTCCATCTCTTGGTACCCACTTCCCTTTTGCAAAAAGATCTATCTCCTTGTAAACATAAAACTCTACATATTAAAGGGTAATGTGATGCTTCAATATATACATATATTGTGCTATCTTTTTAAAAAAGATTTTTTAAAAATTTATCTAAAATTACACAAACTTACAGGCCATTACACAAGCTTACAAACTACAATACAATGTGCCTTTTGCTTCTGACAACAAGCAAAGTAAACAACCACATAGATGCAGCATTAAGTCACAACTACATAGAATTACTGTAGTACCTAGTGTACATGTCACTGTTTTAAGTTTGGGTTATTAGGTTCTTGTTTTTAAGATATCATTATTCCTCTGGATTCCCATCCTCCTCCCCCTTTGCCCTCTTCCTGTTCCCCTGGACCCTTTGCCTACTAGTATTGTGCTATCTTTAAATCAGGTTTCACATATCCATCTTCTTAAAGTTATTATTTATTTAAAGCTTTAATCTTCTTTTCTAGCTTTTTGAAATTTACAATACATTGTTACCTATAAGCACCGCATTGTGCACTAGTACACCTGAAATTCTTACTATTAACCAACTATAGCTTAATGTCCAGTATTCACTTTTTCCCCATATCTAATTTCCTCCTTCTAGCCCCAGTCTCTGATAACCACTATTTACTCTTTACTTCTACAAGATCAATTTCTTATTGTGCTCATGAAGAATTTGTCTTTCTGTGTATTGCTTGTTTCACTTAACCTAGTGACCTCCAGTTCCATTCAGGGAAATTATTGCACTTTGTTCTTTTCATGGCCAAACAATACTGCATCTTGTATATGTTGTTTATTTTACTTATCCAACTTAGTTTGTTTTCATTTTCTTGGCAATTGTGAATGGTGCTGCCACAAACATGGGAGTATTGATGTCTCTTCAATGTACTGACTTCATTCCCTTTGGATACATACTGAGTAGTTGATTTCTGGATCATTCAGTAGTTCTATTCTTAACTTTCCTGAGGAGTCACATACTCTTTTCCACAGTGGCTGTACTGATTTGCATTCCCATCGACAGTGTGCATATGTTCTCTGTTAACCACATCTTCACCAAACCCACTCCTTTTCTTACCCATTTGATCATAACTATGCTTTTTGGGTGAAGTGATATCTTACTATAGTTTTGGTCTGCACTTCTCTGATGACTATTGACGTTAAACATTTTTTCATATGGCTGTTATCCATTTATATGTTTTCTTTTGAGAAATGTGTCTTTAGGTGTATTGTTGATTTTTAAATTTCATTGCTTTTTGTTATTATGTATTTGGAATTACTTATATATTCTAGATATCAAATCTTTGTCAGATTTGTATGTGATTATCTTCAACTCTGTAGGTTGTCTCTTCACTCTCATGACTGTTTACTTTGTTATGCAGAAGTTTTTTATTTTGATATAATCACATTTATCTGTTTTTTATTTCCTGTGTTTTTGAGACCTTGTTAAAAAAAAAAAAAAAGAAAGGAAGAAAATCTTTGTCTATTCCAATATCCTAAAGTGCTTTTCCTTGTTTTCTTCTGGTGGGCTCATAATTTCAAGTGTTGACATGTAAGAATCCATTTTCTACTAACTTTTGCAACTGCTGAGAGATGTTTTTCTTTTATTCTTCTGCATGTGGAGAGCCAGTTTTCTCAGCATCATTAGTGAAAAGCACTGTCTTTTTTCCCATAAGTGTTCTTAGAACTTTTGTCAAAAATCAATTGGCTGTAGATGTGTCAGATTATGTCTAGCCTTGCTATTCTATTCCATTGGTCTATGTGTCTGCTTGTATACCAATACCATGCTGTTTTGATTTCTATAGCTTTGTAGTGTATTTGGAAGTCATGAAGCATATTGTGTTGTATTGTCCTTTTTACTCAAGATGGCGCTGGATATTCAGGATTTATTGTTGTCCCATAGAAATGTTAGGATGTTTGGCTATTTCTATAGGTTTGGAATTTTCTTCTACTATTATTTCTTTGGATAAGCTTTCTATCAGTTTGACATTTTCAAGATCCTCTTGAACTCTAATAGTCCAAATATGTTTTTTCTTTTAAAACTCTCCCAAAGTTCCCATAAGCTTTCTTTATTCTTCTTCATGTTTTTCTCTTCTTTGTGTTTTCAAATAGCCTGTCTGTGAGCTCACTACTTTTTTCTTCTGTTTCATATATTCTATGATTGATGCCTTCTATCACAATTTAAATTTTGCTGAACTTACTTTTTAGCTCAAGAATTTGCTTGAATAAGAGGTTGGAGATTTAGCTCAAGTGGTAGAGTGCTTGTCTAGTAAAGCACCAGGTCCCAAGTTCAATCCTTAGCACCCACCAATAAAAAGAAAGAAAGAAAAAAAAAAGAATTTGCTTGATTTAAAAAAAAATTGCTTCCATATTTTTGTTAAATTTCTCTTGTAGAGTATTACACGTCTTCTCTGTGTTTTCTTCAAGTTCACTGAGTTATCTAAAAGCAGCTGTTTTAAATTCTCTGACTCTTCCCACATGGATTGCTATCTGTACTATTTTCTCTGTTAGGTGAGCTAGTTTCAAGAAAGCCCTTGATCCTTGTTAGCATTTTACACCACCTTGGAATTGAAGGACTAGGTATTTATTCCAGTCTTTCTAATCTAGCTCTTTTCATGTGTGTCTTTCCGTAAATTCTAAACAGGCTGCTTATTTTCACTGAGTCTGTAGTTCCACTAGGACATGTTGCCAGGAGTCTACTGGTAGTGTATTGTCACGCTTTTAACACTAGAGGGCAATCTAAACCCAGGATAGTTGCAAATTCAAAGTTGTATTGTTCAGAGTGAACGAAGGGAGTACACAGAACTACACTTGGAAATAGCCAGCTAGATCTTTTGGCATCTTTGAAGGGAACTGAGAGACGGAAGGAGAGGGGAGGGAGTAGAGGGAAATAAGACAGAAAAGCGGGAATTAGGAAGTGTGGCATACCGAGTCCCTATGAGGATTGTGATCGTGTACTACAGACTGGTATAAAAATTGTGTGTGTGTGTGTGTGTGTGTGTGTGCACGCGCGTGTATGTGTGTGTGTGTAGGAGAAGGGACCCAAGATATGCAGGGAAGGGGGTGGAGGAGAGGAGAAGGGGATAAAAAAAGAATTAAGAAATGTTATGTACATGTACTAACTCCCCATGATGAATGTAATCACTACGTACTACAAATATGTAATAAAAACAAACAAAAAAGGAAATGATGATCTATCCCTACCGGCTCTCACTGGGGCCAAAGTAGGCCCAGATGCCTATCCAATCACTGGCCTATGGTCAAGCACTGCAGGATCATAATTACTGTCAGCAATGCCACCAAGTTGTGTCAGACTCTGAGCTTCAAGCTCTCCAAGCCCAGCATAGCACTTGGGAAGAACTAAAGCCCCCAGAGATATGAGATTCCTATTGCTGAGGTGAACGACTATCACAAACCACAGGTGTTGCTTGCCTGACTAGAAGTTCAATAGGCTGTGGCCAGGTGTTTTTCCTTGGCTCTGGGCTGTTCTAGAGACTCCATCTGTAGGCAGACCTGGGGATGAGCAGTGCTAGGATCTATCTAGTGCTTCATCTCATGAGTCTGGCATTAATTTCTAGGGCAAAACCTGAGCATACTACCCAGAAAATGGAATCTTGCTCCATGCTATGCTGCCTCAGGGTGGAACCTCAGGTTGGGCACCTAGGCTGATGCTGAGCTGGGTTTGACTTAGATCTCACAGCTGCAATGACCTATTCTCAAGGGTGCATCAAAGCCCATGTTGCAGCTGGTGGTGAGGTGGGATGAAAAACCCTTTGGGGTACCCACTGCCTATTGTTAGAGAAATTCTAGACTCCAGGCTGTGACAGCTGTATAGCCTGGCTTTGGGGTCTGGGTGGTGGAGACAGACCCTTGGCCACCAAGTGTGACACTGAGCTGGGTTTTAAAATAGTTTTAAAATTAGAGGAGGGATATGTGTGAGCCAAGCTCCCTCCACGGCTGGCAATGATGCGAGTCAAAACTAGTCTGTCCCAACACTATGTAAAAGTCTCTGATGCTGGAGAGGCTCCATCTGTGAGTTCAGGTCTGCACACAAGGACCTTGTTTTCTACTCGATGGTATGTAGAAACCCATGATGGACTTAGCACTGAGTGCCAAGACAAAGACCTGTGCCAGTTTTCATGTCCTGCTCCTCTGTAGGTGGAGTCTTGCTCCTTGTCCTTGTTTCTTGCTGCTGCCTGAGATTGAGACGGATTGTATTATTTTTTAATTTTATTTTAATGGTACATTTTAGATGTACATATTGATAACATTCATCATTGGGGATTTGTACCTGTACATGCTATGTCTTGTTGCTTCTTTTTTCTCCATTCTCCTCTCCTCTCCTCACCGCTCCTCCCTCTTTATTTACAAAAGTTTCATTTCTATTTTTTCCTTCCATTTTTTATTTCTCTTGTCCCTGAGAGGAATTTTAAAAGCTGTTTCTTTGCTTTCTAGCAACACAGTTTCAGCAGCTCAGTCCATGGGTTTGTTTGGCAATAGGGGTTGTGGGACTTGGCTCAGTAGGTTTCAGTACAGAGGGCCTGGTAAGGATTAAAAATAAAAAAAAAAAAATCCAAGCCTTAACTTGAAGAGGACTTGAGTTTTCATGTGGTAGTTGACACTGTGCTCAGAAATGGAGAAGGGGTGAAGTTGACAATTCCTTCCTGCCTGCCTTCTACGGTTCTAGTTTTAAATAAGCACCATGGAGTTATCTGGTTTCCTTAGCTTTTGCAAAGGTGTTACCCAATCCTAATCTTGTACTGGCTAGGTTAACTGAATTTCTATCTCAGTTTAATCTTGTTTATCCTTGTGGATAGGATGCAGATAGGTCAGAGGTTCCTCTTCAGATGGGCTAGCCTAAACTGAATGGATCTCAGGTGTCTGCCAGAGTGACCACTAGACACTTCCACCTTCGTTATAATCCCAACTGCGTGGTAAATGACACACACTCTAGTGTCATGACAGCTGATATCGGACAGTGGCCATGACCAAAATAGGAGAGAAAGAGGAAAAACAACCATTAATAGAAAAGGTGGCACTAGGGGGCGAGAAGGGAGGAAAAAAAACCCAACCCCCCCAAACTCAAAAAAAACAACTCTGCCCACAACCAGAAAAGACACAAATATTCCACCTCTTTTCTTAACCTATCCTGTCCCCTCATTCCTTTTATCCTACATCTATGAAGAGTAAAGTTAATTTGTAAATTTATCTACGCCTATTCTTTGCCAGGTGTAACAGTACCCTTTGATGCTTAATCGATGTTTGTTCTTGTTACTGGTTCCACAATTCCAAGAGGGAAAATGGACCCAGTTTGAGGGCAAAAATTGCTAACAAATGTAGTTTGGTGCACGTATAGCTCTTGCAGTTTGTCGTATCTCTGGGAGTCACAGAATTTTACCTGTCACCTTTCTCTGCTCCTCCAAATGACATGGTTTTCTCTATTCTCAATCCCTTGAGAAGCTAGCATTTCTTATCCATTGATAAAGACGAGGGGCGCTTCTCTACTTGTTCACCGTTGCCCTACTCCAAGACCCAGCACCTAGGTCCCCGCCCTCTTTGTGCAGCAGCACGGGAACCGGAAGCGGAAGTGAGGCTCTGCGCATGTGCAAAGCTTCCTCGCCTCGTGTGCGCAGGGAGGCGGAGGGCTGGGCCTGGGGTCCGTCCGTGGTCCGCGGCTCCTCCGCGGCGCTCCCCGTCCGGACCTGCCGGCCTC
>PVJO010034261.1:0-11159 GCA_004026905.1 Hystrix cristata | reverse complement strand
CTGGAATATATGTATTAGAAATATGAATATAAACTAATAAAACTCTTATTCCCATTTACTGAATATATTAGGATTCTCCAGGAAAACAGTAATATGTATAAAGCAAGATTTTTTTAGGGAGTTGGCTCATGCAATTATGAATGTGGAGCAGTTCCACATTATGTTGTGTGAAAGCTGGAGAAGCAGCAAAGCCAGGGGCAGAAAAAGTCTGGATTTTGAAACTTAGGAGCTCCAAAATCCAAGGACAGAAGGTACTGTTTAAAGGAACTGGGAGGTAGGGGACAGGGAGAGGGAGAGGGAGAGAAAGAAGAAAAGAGAGAGAGGGAGAGAGACAGAGAGAGGAGAAAAGATAAAAGAGGGGAGAAGAGAAGAGAAGAGAAGAGAAGAGAAGAGAAGAGAAGAGAAGAGAAGAGAAAATGAATTTTTTCCCTTCTCTAACTTTTTGTATTTGACTTCTCATTGGATTTGATGATGCTTCCCCATATTAATGAGGCCAGATCCAAGTCTACTTACTTAAATGCTAATTTTTTTTTCTGGACATACTTCATAATTACTCCTTGAAATAATAATAATTTACTAGCTATTCAGGCAACTTTTAGAATATTTAAGAAGACATAAAAAGTAACTATTTACTCAACAAAACTGTAGAATTTTCCCTTCGAACTAAAAATTTTTGGCAGTCCAATCTAATAGTCTATTTCAGGAAACAAATTATTATGATGACATGGTAAAACTTCACCCTTGAGTTTAACCCAAATCCATTGAAAATGACTTCAGTTGTATTTAGCCAATGAAAAGCATTGCTTGTATTTTCCCTCTTTTTTCTTGTTCTCTTTCCCTTCTTTCTTTATTTCCTTTTATTTTTTGTTATTTCCTATTGAAGCGTAAAATATATATATATATATAATTATCGTCCTTTTTTTCAATTTTTTTTTTTTTTACCAAGAACATATATTGGTACATTGTATACATAGAGATTACATTCATTATGGTTATTTTGTACCTGTACATGACATATCTCGGTTTTCTCTTCCATCCCCTACTCTTTCGTATTTGCAGCAGGTTTATTTACTTTTTTTAAAAATTTTTTTCCCTTTCTCTTTTCTTTTCTTTTCCACTTCCTTCTTTTTCCCCTTCTCCCAATCTAGTTCTCCTTTCTTTTGAAGATTATCTTTTTTTTTTTTTTTACATAATATCTATTCTACCTCTTGGTCTTTATTTACACTTACAGTTTCTCATATTGGAGAAACAATTCAATGTGTACTGATGAGTGTCTGATCTATCTCACTTAAGAGTATGTTGTCAAGGTACATCCATTTACCTACAAATGCCTCTAGATTATCCTTTTTATGGCAGAGTAATACTCCATTGTGTAGAAAAACCAAATCTTCTTTAGTCAGTCATTAGCTGTTGGTCATTTAGGTTTTTCCAAGACTTTGCTATTATAAATTGTGTTGTTATGAACATGGTTGTGAACATATCTCTGTGGTATGATGATTTTAATTCTTCCGGGAAGGTACCAAGCAGAGGAATACCTGGGTCAAATGAAACCTCTAGTTGTAGATTTCTGAGGAATCTCCACACTGATTTCGACAGTGGTTGTACCGATCTACATCCCCACCAACAATGGAGGAGGGTTGTTTTTTCTCCACAGACTCCCCAGCATTTGTTATTGGTTGATTTCTTGATAATAGCTGTTCTTTCTGGAGTGAGAAGGAATCTTAGCATTATTTTGATTTGCATCTCTCAAATGACCAATGATATTGAACACTTTTTCAGATATTTATTTGCTATTGTTATTTCTTTATCTGAGAAGTGTTTATTCATTTCAGATGCCCGTATTTCAACAAGGTCTTTAAATTTGGTGGGTTTGATTTTTTTTTTTTTTGAGTTCTTTATATATTCTAGGTGTTAGACCCTTGACTGAGGGACAGCTAGCAAAAATTGTTTCCCATCTGTGGGTTTTTGCCCTGCTCTATTGGTGATTTATTTTGCTGTGCAAAAGCCTTTTAATAGGATGTTGTCCCAACCACCGATTCTTTGTGTTATTTCCCATGCAGTCCGGGTTCTGTTCTTAAATTTTTTTCTTACACCTATGTCTTCAAGAGTTCTTCCTATGCTATTCTGCAGTAGAGTTAGTGTTTTTTGTGTTAATGTTTAGATCTTTGGTCCACTTTGATTTTAGCTTAGTACACTGTGAGAGACATGTATCTAGTTTAGTTTGGGGCATTTGGCAAGCTGATTTTTCCAGCACCATTCATTAAAGAGACTCTCTTTCTTCCAATGAGGGTGTTTGGCTCCTTTGTCAAAGATGAGGTGTTTGTGTTTGGAGTTGTTTCTGCATCTTCCAGCCTGTTCTATTGGTCCTCAGGTCTGTCTTCTTGCCAGTACCATGCTGTATTTATCATAGTATCTTTGTAGTATAATTCCAAGTCAGGGATTGTGATGGCCTTTGCCTTATCCCTGTTGCCCAGGTTTGTTTTTGCTATTCTTTGTCTCTTCTGGTTCCATATTAATTCCATGATTGCTTTCTCTAATTCTGTGAAGTATGTTATTGGTATTTTGATCGAAATTATATTAAATCTGTATAGAAATTTAGGAAGTATGGTCATTTTCACTATGCTGGTTCTTCCTGCCCAAGAACACAGGATATCTTTCCATTGATATCCTTTCCAATTTCTTTTTTTTTTTTAGAGTAATGTAGTTTTCAATGAAAAGATCATTCACTTGTTTTGTTAGATTCCTAAGAATTTCATTTTTTTAAAATTCAATTGTGAAAGGTATGTCTTCTCATTTCTCTCAGTGAGTTTCTTATTGGTATATAGGAGTGCTATTGACTTTTGGGTGCTGACTTTATATCCAGCTACACAACTGAATTTAGTTATTAAATCTAGAAGTTTTTTGGTGGAATGTTTTGGGTCTTCTATGTAGAGTATCATGTCATCCACAAATAATAATAGTTTAACTTCTTCCTTTCCTATCTTTATTCCTTTTATTTCTTTCTCTTGCCTGATTGCTCTGGCTAATATTTCTAGAACTATATTGAATAATAATAGTAATAGTGGACATTCTGAAAATATATTTTGGAAATAAAATAACCCTAATTTAATTCAAAGTTTATAGTCACAAAGGGTAGGAGAGTTACTCATGAAAATGAAAAAATGCAGGTGAGACTACTAATTTTCCAGAAATGTCCAAGATGTAAGTTCTTTTCTCTCTCTTTTTTTTTTTTTTTTTTCAGCAAAAGGATCAGGTAATTTGTCTAGTATTTGTTTGGGTATTCTGTCAACTATCTTACTTCTGTGATATACACAATCTATTTATTCATAAACAGAGGTAGTATTACTTTCCATTTTCAAAATTTACCTTAATGGCACCATATTGTACATCTTGCCTGGTTATTTTAAACCTTTATTTGCAAATTTTATTTTGATGTAACTAATTCATTCAATTTACATTCTCAGAATTTATTTATCTTCTTTCCTACTAATAGGTGTTTTAACATATATCCTATATTTGATATTTTATGAACATGACTGAGAATTTCTCCAAGTCATATGCCTGAAAATACAGGATATGTACATATTAAAATTCATTAGGTATTGCTTTGTATAGAGCATTCATCACTTCAAACTTAATTCAGTACAAATTTTTATCTATCCACATTTCCAAATCTGATTGGATTACTTACTACTTTAATAAATTTGAAATAGTACTATGTTTAAACTTGCATCATCTTGATTTTAGTGAAATTGGTCATGTTTTGTATAAGTTTATTTTAGTTCATGTTTCCTTTTTTGTGAATAGCTTCTTCATACTGGCTATTGCTCTTTTTATAAAGTTGTTTGTATTTATCTTACCAAATTGTAGGGCATTTTCTTTCTTTTTTTTGCTTCATGAGTTCTTATATATTCTAAATATCAAATTTTTGTTAGTATATTTCAGAGAGAGCTGCAAACATTGAAACCTTTGATATTTTAACATTTTAGAACACATATAAATAGCTAGATTCAAATATTCTTTTGTTTTCCTCTTTTTTGTATAATGTACATTTAATCAAATGTAAAATACAAATATACTATTTGATGAGTTTTAACAAATGCACACATCTGTGTACTACAAACCTCTATCAAGGTATAGAACATTTTAATCATCCCCCAGAATTTCCCACACTCATCCACATTCACGAAATAATAATTAGTTCTGATTTTTTTCTCACCAGAGATTAATATGCCTATTTTAGAACTTCATATAAATGGAACTGTGTAACATATATTTTTGTGTGAAAGGTTTCTTTTTCTTGGCATAGTTTTAAGATTCATCCACATTGTTGGGATGAATCTTAAAACTTTTTATTTACCAAAGTATTAGATTTTTGAATGGTTACGTTATCAGATTTTCATTAATTTTCTATTGAGCTATTCCAACTTATTGTTATCATGATAAAAACTCTTAAAAATATGCTTGTACAGTATTTTTATGAACATATTTCATGTCTCCTGGGTAAATGCCTATAAATGCATTCATTGGATCAGAGGGTAGGTATACATTTACTTATATAAAAATCGTTACATATTTTCTCAAAGTGTCTGTGCCATTTTGTATTCCATATACCATGGATAAACATCCAAGGTATTTTACATCCTTGCCATCATTTGGTGTTGGAAGTCTTCTAGGTTTAGTGGTGGTCTCACATTATGAGACAAAAGATCAGGTCATGGCAAAGCTGGCTGGGGAAGTAGGTGTGGCCTGTTAATTACAAAATCCCGGCACACATTTGCAGAACATTTTGCAAAGCCCTGCAAGTGGAATTCTTGTGTGGACCTGAGCAAGGTTTCCATAGGATGGTCTAGACCTGATGTCAGCCTGAGGACTGAGTGATAATTTTGCATGATGTCCTACCCTCATGCTGTAGGGTGTACAGCATGAGGGTAGGACATCATGCTTCTTTTCCTATTTTCATATGATCCAAATTTGTTCTGCAGAGCCAGTTTTTCCCCTAACTTTAATAAAACTTTGCTACTATTGGCACTTATCTTGACCAATTCTTTGCTCACAACATAAAGAACCTAGATATCACTTCCAGAAGGAGAGTCCAGCACCCCAAACTCCATTAACATATTTGGTTTAGCCAACCAGATCAGGTAAGTCCCTTTGGACATTTTGCTTGTTTGTTTGTTATTTTGTTTCTGTCTAAAATGCCATGAAAGTTCTTTTTGTATCTTTCTCTGTCTTTCTCTCCTAGACTGGGGAACTGAGGAGACTCTTCTCATAGCACTAGAAATTGTTCACTGCTTTTTCCACCATGTGGAATGTGGGGAAGGAGAATGCATGGCCTTGGTACTTTTCTTCCAGCCTACAGACTTACAGATCCACTTGAAGTTTATCTCGTCTTTGTTTTCTTTCACATTCTTGGTCACTCGTTTCAGATATGAATCAATAAAGAACAGCCAGAGAGACTGTTAACGCAGTTGCAAAGCAGATTTTTTAGGTACCATGCCTGCAACCTAGAGTTTAGTACGCCTTTTTGATCTCATGTTTCTGTTCACTGTGTTTCTTTGCTTAGCCTCTTCACTCTTCAGGGGAAAATGGCTGTTGGTAACTTGGTCTCCTGTCTGAGTAGCCACCTACTCGAGTTTATTCCTTTTGAGCTCAAAGTCCCATCCACACTTTCCCCTTAGATGGCCATTTCTTTCTTAGGGTGCTATCTTAGTCAGAGTCATCGTCATTTCTCATCACAGGACTGACTGACATCTTGTTTTGTCATGTGACTGGGCACTGTTTTGGGTCACCCACTACCATGTTTCTTCTAACAAAATGCAGCTAATTTAGAAACATTTACCTGATGCTTTGAGAAGAACAAAAGAATAGCCAATAAAACTTAAGTGACCATGAGTCATTTTAAAGGTTTTTTTTTTTTTTCCTTAAAAAAGACTTTTCTGCCTCTACTTCCTTAACAAAATAACAAAATTTTTAATATCAGGGTAAATGCAAGATAGATTGGTTATCAGGTGGCTCCACACTGCTTAAGTAGAGCCATCATGTGGCTCAACATGTCTAAGGGAGATTTGAGATGCTGTTTCTCAAGTGTCATCGGGCCAGGGATTTAGCTCAGTGGTTAGAAAGCTTGCCTACAAATCTAAAGGCCCTGATTTCAATCCCCGGCATCAAACAAAATAAAATCACCCTGCTTAAGTAGAGCCATCAAGTGGCTCACCATAGTTAAGTGTGTCCCGGTATGGAGGGACTCCACCCTGATCTCATGGGAGTTTAAAAGGGCTGTATAGACCCATCAAGTGGTTCAACACCTCTCTTCCTCAGGAGTTAGATGAACCCATGTGGAGAAAAAAAGTCTCCAGTAAGCATTCTTATATGCTTCTATGAAAGATGCCAACATCATCCTAGCTTCAGACATAGAAATCTGTCTAGCAAATACTTGAATCTCACAAATGATGCTTTGTGAGTACATTGTGTCTCCTCCTTCTGCAAAAGGAAGCCATGTTAAGGACCCAAGACCTAATTGTCTCTCTCTATAGGCCTAAAAGAACTGTGGGAATCCTTACGAACCATGCTCCACAGATTCCACTGACTTTGCCACTAGGGTCATATCCTAGACTGCTGGGAAAGGTTTAACCTTGCCAATTTTTTTTTTTAATCGAACATTTTTAAAGGAATCATTTGTCTACTATTGCAGCATGGTTTGTGTTCAGTATAAACGAGGAAATGGTGAGACATAGATACAGGATGCCAGATTAAATTATGAGAATATTTTTTCAGTTAAATAATTTCTATTTAAGACAAAGATGAAGTGAAATTCCATATGTTCAATCTCTTCAGATCCTTTATCTCAGGAAAAATCTCAGAAACTGTGGTAGTTAGAGTGGCCCCCAAAGAAGAGAGAGAGATAGCTTTGATGGTCCTGTTGTTGAATCTTCACCTCTCTCAGGGAGATATGGGTCTCTCCTATCTACTGAAGAAACTTCTGATGGGATCTCAGACACCTATGACCAAATTGATAGAAGTGGCCTTTTCTGTGTTCAACAATCAGGATCTGGAGAAGGGCCAAAGAGAAAAGCTGGACTTAGAGCTGTTGCAATTGGCAACACTGAAAACTCACCCAAATCATCTAATGAAAAACCCAGGGTTGATCAAGGGGATCAAGTGAAAGAAGTATGGACATTGAGTACGTGACTGCACCAAAACATTACCTGGTCCCTGCTCCAAGTGTGAAGGAACCAATGTGCCCGACTCATGGCACTGGAGGGTTGATTTTCCCTGCACCTAGTAAGGGGCTAGGCTAACCAAAACCCTCATTTCCTATTCTGAAGAGACTCAAGTGAATATAAAATTCCCCTGTCCATGGACATCACCATTTCCTGTGAGAAACTCTGGATAACACTGGATGTTATGCATGAGCCAATTCAATACATTCTCTGGAAAACCCTCTGCAGGATTTGTAGCCATAGTTGAGGTAAAGGGGACCCATAGGCATAGATTCTTTACTCTTATTCTTATGTGGGACTTTGAAGGCCAAATATTTAACCATGAATTTCTAATTGTCCCACTGTGTCCTACTCCCTTGCTTGGATGCCTCATGATTTAATAAAATATCTGATATAAGGAAATCCTTTTTCCTCTATATATCAGAAAAAGGAAGAATTGCTTTGGAGATCTTGACCCAAAGGCTAGGACAGAAACTCTTCCCAGTGGCATACTTTCAAAAAGTTAGATAGAAAAACTGCCAGAAGGCCACCCTACCTGAGTCCAGGAAAAACTACAGCTACACTAACAGAGGAAGACTTTAGGACAGAGACTAGATGCCCTGAGTCTCCATTAGGTCAGAGTGATTTTTGAGAATAAAAGTTATTTGAGGTTAACAAGAGAACAGCTTGCCAAACATCAGACCATGCTTTTAGACACTCCTGAGGTTATTATAAAACTTGTACTACTAATCTTTCCTCTCTGATGCACACAGGCTAGAAGTTACCCACTCCTGTGAACAAGTGATCACTCAGTCCTATGCACACAAGCAGGACATCAGTGACCTACCCCTCCAAGACCTTGAAGAGGTGTTCATTGATTAAAATAGCTTTATACAAGACAAAGGGTGAAGGGCAGGTTATGTGGTTGTCAATTCACAGCAGGTCATTGAGGGCAACCTTCTCCAGGGACCTCTGCTTGAAAGGCAGAGCTAATAGCTCTTACCAGGGCAGTGATATTAGAAATATGCAAGAAAACACACTCTCTCTCTCTCTGTCACACACACACAGAGACACACTCCAAATATGCTTTCCTGGTGCTACATGCCCCTGCAGCAATCTGGAAAGAAGAAATCTGCTGATAAGCAATCAACTATAAAACACAAGCAAGGAATTTTAAAACATTTAGAGTCAGCCCTTCTTTTTAAGCAGGTCACAATCATACATTGTAAGGGATCCCAAAGATATATGTCTAAAGTCTTCTTGGGGGATAAAAAGGATGATAGGGAAACATAAAAGGCAGATCTGCAACACTTAAGACACTAGCTTTATTCCTAGTTTTTGAGGAACCATTCTGGCCCTTTTTCAAAGGATGCAGGAAGAAACTATAAATATTCCACATGGGAAATCATCACTAGAATTTTCAAGGTAATAAGAAAGCTTTTTCTGAGAGCCTCTGGAAGACTCGAGGCTCCTCTTCCTCAGACATGTTCTGCAGTCTCTTTTCCTACCTTTAATAAAACTTTGCTAGCATGCATGCTTGTCTAGACCAATTCTTTGCTCAGGACCAAAAGAATCTAGAAACCACTTAGAGGAGAAGGAGACTTCTGCACCCCGAAACCTAGTAACAATTATAGTTTAAATTTTGATTCTCCATTTTTTATGGATAGATGTGTTTTATCAGTTTCACATTAAACATATTTAAAAATTCTTATTGGCTAATCAAGCAAAGACTCAGAGGATGCTTGGAGATTTGTAGTAGAATAAGATAGCATTTCTTTAAATAAATACTTTTGCGTGTGCATCACTTATCCCTCTGTCAACAACATGACATTTTTTGAAATCATCATGGAACAAAGCATAATATCAGAAAAAAGACTCTCTAGGATACTTGTATATCTATTTGAATATATTAGCCAAGATTAGTATCTCTGGAGACACTTGTCTGTGAAAATCTAGGCATAATTATATAGCTGGTTGAATGATCTTGGGTTATAAATTTAAGATTCTGTGTCTCTGTTTTTGCAACAATTATGTTGACATAATCATAGTACTTACTTCATATGTCACTGTGAAAGGTAAGTTGCTTAATATGGAAAACCAGTATGAAATATGGCACAGAGTAAGTGCTTAATTAATATTTATTCTTATGATACTCTGCCTTAATGAACGATAGTACACCCTTTTTTCTTTCCAGAGCAAGAACTTGGGAATCATTATCAAATACTACTTTATTTTCCTGTAATCACTAAATGTCTAGACAATCACCAATTATTAAAGAGTACCATACTCTCAATGAGTTTCTCTCACTCCATTATTGGTTTGTAGCCATGTGGTAAGTACAGAGCAGGCAGAATAACTTTTGTAATGCATGCTGTGTTTCAGATGTGGTTTGACTCCTAAAGGCTTATACATATGAAACTTGGTTTCCAGTGTTAGGAGACAGCATGGGACCTTTAAGAGGTATGGTCCCACACAAGGTAATGAGGTCATTGGGTTACTCCCCAGGAAGATTTGATGCAGTTCTTGTGAGACTCTTTATTAGTTTTCATTAGAGTGTTGTTATAAAAGAGCAATCATTGTCCTTTCCTCTGGCCTTCTCTCTTGTCTCCTGTCTTGCCAAGTGATCCTTCCCAAGTGATCCTTCCTTGTTTGCATTACTATAATGAGCCATCTGTCATGAAGTGATATAGCTAAGAGTTTTTCTTTGTGTTTCTTCAGAGCCAGCCACACACTGTTCAAGCTTTCAGCTTTCCAAACTATGAGCTAAATATACCTCTTTCTTTCCAACCTCAGGTGTTTTAGCATAGCAATGGAATATGGACTAACACAACGTATAGTATGGTAAAACAACTTCTCCTACATAAAATCTTCTAGTAGCTCTTCATCCTTGAACTGGTTTCAAAATTTGTTTTCTGCTCAATTCCCTAGTCTTTGTCATTTCCTGCCACACAATTTCTGCAAGTTCCAAAAACAAAACTACTTCATTTGAGCTTTTCCTTTCAAATAGCATTGCTTGTTTCTCTTTTCTTCCCTTACTTTGGCCTGAAATTTCTACTTACTTCCTGGCTCAGCTTAACTATTACTACTTCTGATGATTGAGTATTGTCTCAATGCTTCTGCAAGAGACCTAGGGATATTTCTTTTAGAGTCACTTGCAGACTTTTGAGTACACACAGTGCACAGTTTTATCTCTTCCAATAAAGTGAAGATTTTTTTTCTTGAATGTTTTCTGTTGTATTTCTGTTCTCTGAACACTATATGGCATTTGTTACCCAATGCCAGTTGAGTGAATAAATGAGTACATAGGCTCATAACTGTGGTAGTGCTTAATAAATAAAATAAAACATTTTTGGTGTTATGTTTCTGATTTTTAAAAATAAATTAAATGTGACAGTATTTCCTTTCATAGATTTAAAGGCTTTTCTAAAATTACATTTACAATAGGTTTTTTTTTTTTTTTTTACTTAGGAAATCCTTTTGTTGAATTATCATTAAACTTATGGTTTCCTGGGAACAAAAAGAGAAATAAACATAAAAAGTTAATTAAAGAAACAAGAATGTCTTTCCATTGTCTTAAATCTCTTTCAATTTCCTTTTTTAGAGTACTGTAGTTTTCAATGAAAAGATATTTTACTTCTTTTGTTAGATAGATTACTAAGTATTTCATTTTTTTCAATGCAATTGTGAACGGAATAACTTCTGTTATTTCTTTCTCAGTGAGTTTGTTATTGGTATATAGGAATGCTATTGACTTTTGGGTGTTGACTTTGTATCCGGCTACGCAACTGAATTTAGTTATTAAATCTAAAAGTTTTTTGGTGGAATTCTTGGGGTCTTCTATATAGAGTATCATGTCATCTGCAAATAGGAAGAACCAACATAGTGAAAATGGCCATACTTCCTAAATTACTATACAGATTTAATGTAATTCCAATCAAAATTCCAATAACATACTTC
>PVJO010034260.1:0-11159 GCA_004026905.1 Hystrix cristata | reverse complement strand
GGGCCATGAAAGGACTGGTGACGAACCTGGTAGAAAGTTGCCACTTTTGCTTGTCTGCTACTCTGTATGTCCTCAGCCACACTTCTGATGGCAGCGCTGCGGCTACTGCTGCTGGACAAGGCTGGCCTCTGGGGAGGAAAGCTGGACACAGAGTAAGGAGTGTGGTATAGACTGGGATCCATTAGTGTTTCTGTCTGTCTTCCTCATCTTTCCCTTTTTCCCCATGTCAGCACTCACCACCCTAAGATCCTTATCGACTCTCCTGTGGCAGGTTGTACCGAACTACTTTCCCAGCATCCTTTTCTAGTATTGATTCAGGTTAGAGTTGGACCAGAAAAGAATCGGAATGATATTGGAGATCCCTCAAGCGAAGCAGCATCCATTCTCAGCTGAGTCTACAGAATTGTCTTGCTTTATTTCCAAGTAAGTCGGTTTGATTCCAGAACAAATATCAAGATTATTTATAGACATTTTATCCAGAGCCCAACACAGGTAAAATTCACAATATTTGATAAGTAAAAATGACAAAGCATTAAAGAAGGAGGAAAAATTCCATCTGTAGTTAGAAAAAAATGAATGAATAGAAAATGACCCAGGAGAATTAGCAGAGAAAGACATTGAAGCACTGATTATAACTGCTTTCTATATTTTCAAAAAGTTAAATAATTCTGTACACAAATTTTGGATCCTGTAAATTCATATGTTAAAATTCTAACTCCCCGAGTAATTGGGACATGAGACCGCTGGAAATAATTATATCATGATGGTGGAGACCCCATAAGTTGGATTGGGAGCCTTTTAAAATGAGGCCAGAGTGGGGTCCCTTGTGCCTTCTACAAATTACCAAAACTAAACCAAGAAGAGATACAAACTCTTAATAAACCAGTATCAGCCATTGAAATTGAAGAGGTAATTAAAAACCTGCCAACAAAGAAAAGCCCAGGTCCTGACGGCTTCACAGCTGGATTCTACAAGAAATTCGAAGATGATCTAATACCATTATTCCTCAAACTCTTTAATGAAATTGAAAAGGAAGCAGTACTTCCAAAATCATTCCTGGAAGCAAGCATTACCCTGATACTAAAACCAGAAAAGGACCCACCTGAAAAAGAGAACTACAGGCCAATCTCCCTAATGAACATAGATGTGAAAATTCTCAACAATTTTCTGGCCAACAGAATACAACGAATTATCAAAAAGATTATACACTACGACCAAGTAGGATTCATCCCAGGGATGCAGGGATGGTTCAACATATGCAAGTCAATATATGTAACACACCATATCAACAAAGTCAAAGACAAAAATTCTGCTATGTGAGTTATAGCAAGAAGACAGCTATCTGAGAACCATCCAGCGGACCCTGCCTAGATGTGAAACCTGCTGGTGACTTGATCTTGGACTTCCTGGCCTCCAAAACTGTGAGAAGTAAATCTTTGTTGTTTATAAATTATCCCATTTAGAGTAGTTTGTTATAGCAATTCAAATGCATTAATTAGGACAAGTAGTTTCATGAGCTCGTATAGAGAATTCTATATAGTAGGAAAAAACAAACTTTTCTCCTAGCTATGCTTTCAACACTCACATAGAGAACTTCTGCATATCAAACCACGGGGGTACTTCTCCCCCTTGCAATTCTCCAATTCTCTGCGGACACAGAGAATGTGTCCTTCGATTTAACTGAATTCGAACATGGTGTGAAATTGGAGTCAGATTCCACAGGTTCAGGGCTCAGTCCCACATGATTGCCCTTACTTTGGATGCCAGTCCCAAGTCCAGGCCTCCAGTATTGTATTTCTCCCAAAATAAGACTGGGTCTTAAATTAATTTTTGTCCCAAAGGACACAATAGGGCTTATTTTCAAGTGATGTTTTATTTTCTCATGTGCAACAATGTACATTTATTCATTTAGTCAAGTACAGAAATCTACATTTAGTTATGTACAACAATCTACATTTACTCATGCAACAAAATCTACATTTATTCATGTACCAGAATCTACATTTATTCAAAGACAGTCATGTCATCTTCTTTTGGAACATCATCGTGAGTCTCCAAACCCTGAATTTTGGCTTGAATTCCTGGCAACTCATTTCCTGTAGAACAATTGGCCCCAATCTCATGTCCAGCAATAGCGCTCTCCTTAAATGAGCACTTTTTGTCTGTGTAGCATGCTCATAGTGCACTGACAACATAGCTGTCAGTGATTTCATCCCATGAATACTTCACCCGAGTCACGACCTCTGGCACACTGGCTTCACATAGTCTCCATTGAATCAAGTGTTAACTGAAGACTTACAAGACCAGAGTGGCAAGAAAAAGGATGACGGTTAAAAGCGATGATCCACACGAAAGTGATGAAAAATTGCAGGCACCAACATTCAGAAAACATTTCTTTATTTCACACAAGTACATAAAGTACACCCATTACAACATATGACATATTGAATTACGAAGATTCATGTTAGACACAACCACTTCTGTTTGTTATCATGCGTGGTGTCTGTACAGTGATTGGGCATTTGGCAGTAAGTTCATCTGTTTATATAGGCATTTACCTCTTATCCAAAGACACCCTCTTGGGTATTTATGAATACTTCATTATAATTTACCTTAAGTATTAATGTCAATAATATTTATTTATATTTAATTATATATTAATATTATTATTTTATAATTCAATACATCTGTTGCATATTGTAATGGACCTACTAAATATGTCTGTCTGATGACTCAACTGGGGCTTATTTTTGGAGTAGGGCTTATATTAGGAGCATCCTGCAAAATCATGCTAGGTCTTTTCTGGTTAGGTTTTACTTTTGGGGAAATGCAGTGTGAAGGTCAAATGTGCTTTATGAGACACCCATGACATGGAGCGATATAGCTCAGAGGCAGACCACTTGGTTCAAAACCAGGTGCCCCCTGCCACGCATATTTCTACTCACAGGAGTCATTGTCTGTATTTTATTCTACTTTTCTTTCATTCATTTCAACTTTGACCCTCCCAGGAGCTGGAAGCTGCGTGTCAACCCCGTTAAAATTGGAGCGGTGGTCAGACCTGGGGACACAAATGCCAACATCCAGTTCTCTGTGTAGGGCAGACTCTTCCCTCTGACCCGCTGCTTTCCCTCATGCCAGAGTCCATTATGCACTTGAAGTTCAAAGCCTACAAATGCCTGTTGCTGGAGCGCTGGGACAGCCTTTCAGTTACAGCCCCTCTGTCCTCACTGAAGGAAGAAAGGTGCCCAGGGAAGATGCCATGAATAATTTTGGACACATTTGGCCAGGTCGTGGGCTAAACCAGAAAGGCAGTGAGAAATAGTATTGAGGACCTGTGCACCCCTTTTCTTATTTTCTTGAGCTGACAATCCCATGCTAGAACAGGCCAAGAAAGCTGTGGCACTGAGGGCAAAGCATCCTGCAAATCCGGCCTGCCACTTCTATAAAGTTGGTCCTGACAGGGAGCTGTAATTTAATGTTGCTAAACTGCTTGTTACCTCATAGATGAAAGGCATTAGCTTGGGAGCCATGACAGCACAGGGGGTATAGCTCAGGGGTAGAGCATTTGACTGCAGATCAAGAGGTCCCTGGTTCAAATCCAGGTGCCCCCTTACTCACATGTTATTTTCCTCTTCCTCTTTTTATTAGTGTATGTTTGCAATACATAATAATTACAATCATTGTGGAGGGCATGCAATTTCCATAGCTGATTTATCCACGCTCATCTTACTTTGGCCCTCAGTGAATTTAGGCAGTCTTTGCTGGAATTCCTTAAGGCAACCCTACAGCCCCTGTCTCAGGGCCACATGACCCAGGTCCTCAACCCCACTATAATCCCTAGATCCCAGTGGCTGCCTTGACTGGGAACCTGCCCCTCATTTTTTCTATGCTCACAGGGTAGGTCTAGAGTTGACCTGTGGAAAGCCTGTCCCTGCTTTTGTGTCCCACCCCTCCATCCTCCATCCTATACTTCTATCAAGGTGTGGCCTAGAGCTGGCCACTGGGAGAGGAGCTGACTTTCTAGACTTTCAGATTCCTAACTGGCAGGCTGAGTTTGGGACCAGAGCTGAGGTTGTGCTAACAAGGACAAGCAGAATTTGGGGTCAGATGCCTCAGTTATGTTTCTCATTGCTGAGACACAATATCCAAGACCCAGAGTTAAGGGGGGGAAGGTTTACTTCAGCTCAATTTGTAGAGGTTTTGGTGTAAGTCAGCTCCAAAACACAATCGGCATGGCAGAGGGGCATCCCAGAGGAGAAACAGTCCATGGAAGAGCAGGCAGGAGGCAGCAAGCAGGCTACAAACCTTTTAGGTGGTGCCACCCACACCCAGGGTAGGGCTTCTGTTTTCAGTAAATCCATTCCGCCATTCCCAGAACTACTAATTCCAATCAGTTGACTAATGATAAAGAAGTAGGTTTTGGGGTGTAGTTCGGGCACCTAGTCTCTAAAAGTTACACCATCACTGGCCTAAAGGATATTTGTGAAACAAACAAAAACAAACATGAGAGAACTGAGCAGCAGCAGAAAAACCTCCCAGGACAAAACCCAGGCAGCCCAAGTAGGAGGTACCTTCCCATCAACACAGGGAACCCCTCACTGCCCTGTAAGGGTCTCTCTCTTCAGTGAACAAAAAACCAGTCTGTATAAAGCCCAACAAGACGAGGACTGACTCTTGCTCCGAAGTCTCTTATAACCTAAAAGCGAAGCTTGAAGAGGTCCAGGCTGGTAGCTCGAGGCAGTAGAAATGCAAATCTTAACCCCTCGAGAAAGCTCCACAGATAGTTTAAAAAATGAACAAAAACAAGCAGTCCAAAGCCAAGAACCAACAGAACAGATATTTCAAATAAAATAAATACAGTATTTTACTAACATCTATAAAAGTTTAAAGAAATGAGTGTGAAAATATAAAAAGCAAGTTCTATAATAAATGATCAAGCTTGTGGCAGTTCAGAAGACAAGTAATAATTCAATTTAAATTAGCTCAGTAATAAATGAAACCAGAATGTAGAGATTAAAAAACACAAATCTGAAGAAATTATCAATATTAAAGCACAGAGAGACAAAGAGAAAACATGACCGTGAGGTTAACATTGTGAAGATGAGCATGAAAGGTCTAATGTGTATCTACACAGTTTCCAAAGGAAGAGGAGAGAATAGAGCAGGCCTACGTGTCTAGAGAGGAAAAGGTGGAAAGCTTTCCAGAGCTGACAAAATACATGCTGTCCAGAAAGCCCAGTGACTTCCAAGCGTAACAGAAACTGAAATACAAAGAAATTCACACTGTAGAGCTAGAACATGATGGAATTGCAGGGCACGAAAGACAAAGTCTTTGAATAATCCGGATGATTTGATGCATTCTATTTGCTAGTATCTTATCGAGGATTGTGCATCTATGTTCATTAAGGAGATTGGTCTGTAGTTCTCTTTTTCGGTTGGACCTTTGTCTGGTTTTGGTATCAGGGTAGTGCTTGCTTCCAGGAATGAGTTTGAGAGTATTGCTTCCTTTTCAATTTCATTAAAGAGTCTGAAGAGTAGTGGCATTACATCTTCTCTAGATTTCTTGTGGAATTCAGCACTCAATCTGTGAGGACTTGAGCTTTTCTTTGTCAGTAGCTTTTTAATTACATCTTCAATTTCACTGATACTGGGTTATTCAGAATTTTTGTATCTTCTTGATTCAGGTTTGGTAATTCACATGTATCCAGGAATCTGTCTGTTTCTTTTGTGTTCTGTCTTATTAGATTACAGGTTCTTGAACTAGGTATTGACGATCTGGATTTTTGCAGGATCTATTGTGATTTCACCCTTTTCATTTCTAATTGCATGGATTTTAGTCTTTTCTTTCCTTTTTTTAAAAATAAGATTGGCTAGAGGTTGTTCAATTTTATTTAATCTTTCAAAGAACCAACTCTTCAATTCAATGATTCTTTGTACTGTTTTCTTAGTTTTGCTTGCATTAATTTCTGCTGTGATCTTTATAATGTCCTCACTAGTGTGAGCTTGGAGCTTAACTTGCTCTTCTTTTTCTAGAAGCTTGAGGTTCAATATTGAGTTGTATATTTGAGCTTGCTCTGTTTTTCTGATGTGGGAATTCACTGCTATAAATTTCCCTCATGGGACTGCTTTCATTACATCCCATAAGTTCTGGTATGTTGTGTTGGCATTATCACTTAATTGTAGAAACTGTCTAATTTCTTTAATTTCATCTGTGACCCACTGGTTGTTCAGGAGGATGTTGTTTAATTTCCATGTGTTTATGCAGTTTTTGTGGTTTCTTTCAGCATTGATTTCCAATTTTATTGTACTATGATCTGAAACTATGTATGAGGTAATTCCAGTTCCACTGCATTTACTTCAGCATGTTCTATGAGCTAGTATGTGGTCTGTTTTGTAGAGTGTCCCATGTGCAGCTGAGAAGAATATATTCTGATGTTGTGGGGTGAAACACCCATAGATGTCTACCAAGTCCATTTGTTCAAAAGTTTGGTTCAGTTCTGATATTTCTTTGTTGATTTTTTTAGCTTAGTTGATCTGTCTGTGATAGTGGGGTACTGAGGTCCTCCATTACAATTGTATTAGTGCTTATTTGATTTTTTTGTGTCATTTAATATTTGTTTTATATAGTTGGGTATGCTGGCATTTGCTGCATATATATTTATGATTGTTAGCGCTTTCTCTTGGATTGATCCCTTAACAAGTATGTAGTGACCTTCTTTGTCTCCCTTGATCACTCTTGGCTTGAAATCCATTTTTTCTGCAAATAGAGTAGCTACCCCTCCTTTTTCAAGGTTCTGGTCATGTGGAGTATTGTTTTCCACCCTTTGACTTTTAGTCTATGAATTTCTTTTTGAGTTAAATTTGTTTTTTGCATGCAGCATATTGTTGGAAATTGTTTCTTGATCCATCCTGCCAGTCTGTTTTTTTGATTGGTGAATTGAGACAATTTACATTAATGGTTATAACTGATATGTATTGACTTATCCTTGTCATGTTGTTTTCCTGTTGTTGATTCTTTCTTTCCTCTCTGTTTAATTGCTTGCCTTGCCTAATGGATTCATTCTTTTGGGGTTCATGGAGTCATACTCTTCATTATATATTTCTGTAATATCCTTCAGAACATTTTGGAGTGCTGGTTTTGTGGTTATGAAGTGGTTCAGGTGTTCTTTGTCACAGATGTATCTTATTTCTCCATCTATTTTGAAAGATTGTTTTGTGGGGTACATCAGTCTGGGTTGAGTGTTGCTTTCTTTTAGGGCTTGAACAACTTCACTCCAAGGTCCTTGACAGGAGGGTTTGTGTTGAGAAGTTTGCTGTGATTCTGATGGGCTTTCTTATGGAGGTGATTTGTTTCTTTTCTCTAACATCTTTTAACATTCTGTTCTTGTGTTGAATTTCTGGAATCTTGACTATTATATGCTTTGGTATAGATTTTTTTAATCATCACTAATTGGAGTTCTATATGCCTCATTTATCTGTAGTCAAATTCTTTTTCCATGTTTGGAAAGTTCTCCGCCATTACTTCTGGGAATGTGTTTTTTGTGTGTTTTGTGCCATCTCCTGCTTTTTCATTGACTCCAACCAATTTTATGTTATTCGTCTTTGTATTATCTAGCAGCTGTTGGATTGATTTCTCATGGTCCCTTGTTGTTTTTAAGAAATCTTTCTTTACACGATCACTAACCACAAACCTGTCTTCTATATCTGGTATTCTGTCCTCACATTGGTTCATTCTGCTATGTCTACTCTGAATGGAATTTTTAATCTATTAGATATCTGTTTGAATTTGTTTTGTTGCTTCTGTTTCTTTCCTATGTTAGACATTCATGGTTTCCATCATTTTCCTAAACTTCTCTATTTTTTTTATCTGTATCTACTCTAGATTCACTGACCATGTCTTTCATTACGGTCATCATCTCTGTAGTTATCTGAGAAATTATTTCTTTTTTTAAAATTTTATTTTAATGGTACACTTTAGATGTATGTGTTGATAACATTTATCATAGGGAATTTGTACCTGTACATGATATATCTTTTGTTTGTTTGTTTTTTTGGTGCCAGGGATTGAACTCAGGGCCTTGTGCTTGCTAGGCAAGCACTCTAACCACTGAGCTAAATCCCCAGCCTCATGATACATCTTGTTGCTTCTTTTTTTCCCATTCCCCTCCCCTCACTCCCTCCTCCCTCCCTATTTACAAAAGATTTGTTTCCATTTTTTCCTTCCATTTCTTATTTGAGAAATTATTTCTGATTTGATTTTTACTAGAGCCTCATTCATCTGCTTTGTTACCTTTGCTATTACCACTTCAGAGAGGCCAGGTGGTTGGCTTACAAATTGTTTCTCCTCATTGCCCCCTGGGTTTGCCTTTGGCAAGCTGGAAGTCTGGGGCTTCATCTTGCTTCTGTGACTACTCATTTTCTATTTATTTTTGTTTAATTTCTGCATTGATGCTTGTAAATTGCTTATGATAGGTACCTTTATTGCTAGCATTGAGAACCCTTAGGAAATGACTACTTCTCAGAGATGTCTTCCAGGTGTAGCTGGCTTTTGGGTTTTGAGTTGGTTGTAAGATCCTACCTCTTCAATTTATTGGAGATGAGAAGTTGCTGCCTATTTGACCAGCCCCTTGTTCTTTCACACTGGTCCTTGGCATTGTTTATGACTCTCAGGCAATCTCAGTCTTGGTATACAAGGAAGAACAATTGATTAGAACAACTATGCCACCTTGGCTAAAGTAGTACAGCAGTAATAACAACAGCATCGAGTACAGCCTAGAATATAAATAGGCTGGTTATATGGTAACTATTAATTTGCCACCTTTAACCTTATGAGCATAATTTGTAGTTATATAACAAAATCTAAAACAAACCAGAAAACTGTATAAAGTAAATATCCCCTCAATATAGTGATTTTAACCTAAGGGGAGAAATTTAAAAGGAGTTAAGGGGAAAATAGAGAAACAGAAGAGAAAGAGATTAAAAACAAGGCTGAAGGACAAAGGAAGACTATACAAGCTTTGGGGAACTGACGAAGAAGACAGGATGGAAAGAAAGGAAGAAACAGAAACAAAAACAGAATGGAACAAAACAACAACAACAAAAAACTAGAAACAATGTGTGCATGCATATAAAAACAAGAACAAACAAGAGAAAGAGAAGAAGAAAAAAGAAGTCTACTTCAGGGCTGCTGTCCCTGGTAGGCAAAGGGAGCAGACAGAGCCCAGATCCATGTTGATTGATCCCAACAAGCCATCAGGGGAATTACAAGAGCTTGCTGGGCTGGGGCAGGCTCCTCAAAAGACTGCACATGCTCTGAATCAGATTTAATGCAGGACACAGACATTTACAAGATCAGCCTACAATGGCTGCCCACAGAGTCCAATGTAGAAGAGTGCAAAAGATCTGTCCATACAATAGAGATCTGAAGGATCCAGCCAAAGGCCTAGAGCCAGTGACAATGTCATGTATGAGTCTGCATCAGGGGCCTGAAGGATCCGCAATGGAAGACCAAGAGGTCTGCACCAGGAAGTTGGAAGGCTAGTGCTGGAAGTGGAATCATCTATGTGGAAAGCCAGGAAGATGACACCCAAGGTGCAGGTGAAGATCAGAGTTCCTCCTAAGAGAACAGGCAAAGTCCCTTGAGGAAAATCAGCCGCTCTTCTAAGAAAAATCAGCTGAAATCCTTCTCTCCCATTCTAATTTTATACCATTCCAACAACATTCCTCCTTAAAGTGGGTCTTCCATGCCTAGAACCATGTTGACTCGATGTAGTTGAACTCAGATCCCTGACCTTGGGTGTCTCCCAGGGCTCTGCCTCACCCTGACACCGGGAGTCACTAGATGGAGCCAACCGGAAGCCGCTCTGAGTCTGAGTTTGGCTGGTCCCTTTCCAAAACGGCTTGTGGCCAATTGCCTTTTCCTGGGGATGCCCCAGCTGAACTGGAATGGAATCAGTCACCAGCCACTGCAGTCTGCAGTGTTCACTGCCCTGATCCACTAGTGCATGTCTCTGTGCAGGCCTCGGGGGTCGACTGTAGTCGCCATGTCTCTGCAGGTTCCAGCCACATGTTCCACGCCAGGAGCCAGGGCTCAGGGAGAAAGCAGCACTTTCCACATCCATCTTCTGCATTGAGGTCACTGTCTTCGCTCTCCCTGTGGGTTCCAATTTTCACCTGAGACCCTTGCTCGGTCTCAGGCACCCCTTCCCTCCTTCTTCTTTCCTCTGGAGAGCTTTGTCTAAGGGTTTTACAGAGATTGAAAGGGGAGCTCGGCTGTTGTGTAAGAAAATCTCTACCCTAGGGGAGACTACCTACTTTTCAGGGCCCAATCTATGTGGAGTTCATGCAGTGTCCACGCAGGGCCAGTGCACTCCTGAGCCAATGGGCCACCTGGTCATGCTCTGGGAGGTCAGGGGAAGGACCCCTGACAGATGTTCTTGTAAGATCCTTGGAGGGTTGTGACTCAGCGGTTTCCATTGTAGGCTTCCTGATTCCATTTCAAAGCCCTCTGGACTTACTGCCTGATCAAATCCTAACTCCTGTTACACTGCTTCTCCCAAGCTGGTAGTACAGTATTTCCCAGTTCTTCACCGATATTAGTGTTGATCCTTTACTCCTTTTCAGGCTTTCTAAATCCTCTTCCAACTATTTCTTGGAGGGGCTCGTTCTCCTTCATTCTCCATCCACATGACTAAGAAGAGGCAGCTGGAGGGTCACCTTTGTCGTAGATCGTCATTCTGTAGGAGGCGCCCTGACCTGAGTATTAGCCCAGCAGGCTGTCAGGACCTGTGTCAAGAAGGACCCCTCACTCCCATGGAGTCTCTCTTCATAGGTTCCACCACAAGGGCCACCGCCATGAGGCTGAGGACCATCTAGCAGCCAGCATCGATACTGCCACCAGCAGAAGAACTGAAATGGGGAGGAGCCCGACTCCGGGTCTTCTGAGGAGGGGAATCTGTGTCCTGTCTCGGGTCAGGAAGATGAGTTTGTCTGATGCAGGCCTGGAAGCTCTAGGGAGCTCCTACCTGGAAGTGTCAACTCGCATGTTACAAATGGCCTGGGCTGGCTCTGGACATGAAGATATAAATTAAACCTTACACAAGCTGGCGGGGGAAGAGTTCAGGGGTAGACATTTGCTGCAGATCAAGAGGGCCCCAGTTC
>PVJO010034259.1:0-11162 GCA_004026905.1 Hystrix cristata | reverse complement strand
AGCCTGGTGTGGCTTAAGGGAAGGGAGATGCTCTGGTAAAGAGGGTGGCTGAGGGCCTCATCCTGGAACCCTGAACAGGAAAGACACTGTCCCTGGAGTCACCTGGGCTTCGCTTCCCACATTTCCCTGTCAACCAGGGGTCACACCAGAGCTTTCCTGAGCCTCAACTTCCCTACCTGTAAGGTGAAGATAACAATACGTCCCCTTCAAAATTGTTGTGAATTTTAAATAAGGAGATGATGTAAAGATAAGAGTGCAGGACCCAGGTTGGCCCCACACTCAGCAAGTGTTAGGTCCCTCTCCACTCCCGGCTAACCCCGGTATCACCTCCGAGGGTGTTTGGAGAACATGATACGATATGACCTGCTGTGCTGGCTGGGGTGCTTAGTGAAGAGCGGGGTCAAATCCTGGGTCTGTGTCTGGCTGCCACAGGGCCATTAGATCCTACACTCCGGACGGGGCCTTAGAATCCAGATGAAGTTCTGTGGTCCCTCTGAGGACGGAGACCCCTTTTCTGGGAGACCTTGGCATTGGGCCAGGTGGGAGATGAGTTCAGAGCAGGGTGTTGGAAAGATTGTATTAAAGCTCGACCTGCAGGGTTTGGGGGAAGGGAGTTTAGATATGGGGAAGTGGGAGGTGAAGGGAAGTTCAGTAGAGATGGTATCAGGGGATGATGTATTGGTGCCAGAGAGGGAAGACAATGTAATAGTTGTGCAGCATGCTTGGTTGGAGGGCACAAGGAGAAGAAAGAAATCTGAGAAAGTGTAATTGCTGTCGTCACATGGAAAATCTTGAATTATGGGTTAGGGAGTTTGAACTTTATGCCAGAGGAGTGAGGGAGCCATTGAAGGTCTTTAAGCAAGATCGTGGTGTGCTGTGCTTTAGGCAGATCAGTCTGGTGTGCAGAACAGGATGGAGTGGCAGCAGGTGATCACTGTGACCTAGTTGAGAGTTCAGGAGGCCAAATTCCCACAGCCGGATCAAGAAAAGATGGGGCGGGAGGGGTGTTTTGTTAATCGTGCATGAGTTTTTTTGTTCACTTTTCATTATGAAAAATTTAAATGCTTACTAGAGCAGAAAAATTTAAACATGTACTAAGAAAGAAAAATTTAACGACCCTTCTGTGTCTGTTTCTTGGTTTCCACAGTGTTATGGCTCGTGTCTAGATGTCCCCTCAAAGCCTCATGTGGTCATAGGTGGGGCTTTTCCCAAGTGGCTGGATCTAGAGTGTGATTATTAAATTCATTTGGCATAGTTCTGCTGGGATCAAGGGTGTGATGCGAGGGTTAAGGGCACTAGGATTAAGGGTGGGAGTGCTGGCCACCCTAAGGGCAGGTACCCTGGGTAAGATAAGGGACAGAAAGAGGCTTCTTTCCCTTGCTTGCCTTACTCCCTTCTGCTTCCTGCGAACAGTTTCTCCTCTGAGATGCCCCTCTGCCATGCCACCTGGCCTTGGAGCCAGCTGATTATGGAGTGAAACCACTACAAACTGTGAGCCCTTTCCTCCCTTAACTTGTGGGTGTTGGGTATTTTGACTCAGCAATGAAGAAAAGTAGCTAAAACACACAGTAATTAATCTGGCCGATTTTGTTTAATCTCTGGTCCATCCATCTCTCCCTTCCACAGTATTCTGCGGGAGGTCCAAGACATAAAACCATTTCATGGCTTTTGCAGCATGCAGGGTCACACTGATGGGCCCTGCCACCTCGGTGTGGTGTCCCGTGAGCATGCTCTTCTGTGGAATTGTAACGGCTGGTCTGGCTCTCTCTGGTCTGGGGGTCTCTAGAGGACAATGGCTGCTCTACAGTCACCATGTCATTTTCTTTCCCCTGCACGTTGCCTGGTGTATGGTGCCTCCAATACTGTGAGCAGCTCACTGAAGAGGCCTGTCCTTCTTGCACCCTTCGATCTGTGGCCACTCTGATCAGGCTCTTCCGCCCAGGTTGTGCTCTGGCAGTTTTCCCAAATAAAGTACAGGACACTGAGCTACATTTGAGTTTCAGGTAAACAACAAAAAAACAACTTTAGCATAGGTATGTCCCCGAAGATTGCATGGGACATCCTCATACTAATGCAAATTATTTGTTCTTTATTTGAGACTCAAATTTAACCAGGATTCTGTTTGCATTTTGTTTTGGTTTGGCTAAATCTCACCATCCTCCTCGGGCAGCAGTTCTCAGAGGGTGGCCCTGTGCACCAGCAGATCAGCAAGGCTTAATTCAAAACAGAAAATCCATATATATGTTGGAGATTTAGCTCAGTGGGGAATGCTATTGACTTTTGGGTGTTGACTTTGTATCCAGCTACACAACTGAATTTAGTTATTAAATCTAGAAGTCTTTTGGTGGAATTTTTGGGGTCTTCTATGTAGAGTATCATGTCATCTGCAAATAATGATAGTTTAACTTCTTCCTTTCCTATCTTTATTCCTTTTATTTCTTTCTCTTGCCTAATTGCTCTGGCTAATGTTTCTAGAACTATATTGAATAGTAGTGGTGATAGGGGACATCCTTGTCTTGTTCCATATTTCATTGTGGATGCTTCCAATTTCTGACCATTTAGGATGATGTTGGCTGTTGGATTGTCATAGATGGCTTTTATCAGGTTGAGATATAGACCATCTATTCCTAATTTCTGTAGAGTTTTTTTTTTTTATCATGAATGGGTGTTGGATTTTGTCAAATGCTTTTTCTGCATCTATTGAGATGATCATGTGATTTTTGTCTTTGACCCTGTTGATATGGTGTATTACATGTATTGATTTGCGTATGTTGAACCATCCCTGCATCTTTGGATGAATCCTACTTGGTCGTGGTGTATAATCTTGATAATTCGTTGCATTCTGTTTGCCAGTATCTTGTTGAGAATTTGTGCATCTATATTCATTAGGGAAATTGGCCTGTAGTTCTCTTTTTCTGGTTGGATCCTTTTCTGGTTTTAGTATCAGGGTAATGCCTCCTTCTAGGAATGATAGCCAAGTCTTAGAAACAACCCAAATGCCCAGTAACTAAGAAATGGCTAAAGAAGATGTGTTTTTTCTATACAATGGAATATTATTCTGCCATAAAAGGATAAACTAGAGTCATTTGTAGGTAAATGGATGCACTTTGAGAACATACTCTTAAGTGAAATAAATCAGACACTCATGAGTACCCATCAAATTGTTTCTCTGATATGAGAAGCCATAAGCGTACATAAAGGCAAAGAGGTATAATAGATACTAGGTAAAAGAGAGATAATATTCAAAAGAGAGGAGAACTAGAAAGGGAAAAGGGGGAAAAGAAGGAAGGGAAAAGGGAAAGAAAGGGGAAAGGGGAAATGGAAAAATGTAGATAAACCTGCTGTAACTAAGGAAAGGGGGGAATGAAAGGGAGGGGTGGGAAAGGGGGGCAACCAAGATACGTCATGCACAGGTACAAAATAACCATGATGAATGTGACCATTATGTATACAATGTACCAATACATGTTCTTGGTAAAAAAAAAAAAAAAAAGGGGAAATCCTAGGCCCACCCAGAATGACACGGCCCGAGCCTCTAGGGTGGCCACCCCCACATCTGGGTGATTCTGATGGGAACTGTGGTTTGAGGGCTACTGACCTAGAGAATGATGGCGCCACCCCTCTGATCTGCTGCTTACTCATGCCGCGCTTAACCGACACTTAGCACCACCAGGGACCTCACAAAGGCCTCTTCCCTGGTTGTCTGCGTTCTGCCATGCCATTGCAGGGCTCCTGCGCACGGACGGCTCCACACTTGGACTCCGGGCTCAGTTCTGCCCGCCCTGATCTGTTCCCGCGCCTGCAGAAGGCTGTGAACCAGAGAATTAATTCTTCAGGCGGGATTTTTCCTGTGGCGGCTGGGCGGGGCCTGGTGGCAGGAGGGTCACGTGTGCCAGGAGGGGAAGCAGGAAGTGACTGCGGGAGTGGAGCCGGTGGAGCGAGCGGCAGCGGGGCCGATGGAAGTGGAGTGGGGGCTGGAGAGGGCACCCTAGTGAGTTGGTTTTTCTCTCCTTCAGCGCCTGGGGTTGGGCCTGAGGCACGGGGTCAGGAGGAGAGTGTGGGACTTCAGGGCAGCAGTCTGGAGCTCGGAAGGCGGTGACCCTGGCGAGAGGAGGGGTTGGAGAAGAAGCTGGGGGCTTTGGCAGGTGGCAGCAGAAGGGGGATGCCCCTTCCACCCCCTCCCCTCCAGGGCTAGAGGAGGCAGTGACATGTGGCCCTTTACAGTCTTCAGCAAGAGCCACTTCATTCATTGCTGCCTGGTAGGTGTGTAGGGATCCCGGATTTCTGGGAGTAGATGTGGCTACAATTCCTGCAACCCGGAGGCCCCTCCTACTGGTCCTTAAATTTGACTGGGAGTCTAGTTAACCTTCAGCAGGTCTGGGTGAGGCCTGAGACTGTGCATTTCTAACCGCTCCTGGTTCTCTGACCACACTTTGAGTAGCAGAATCATGAGAACTTTCTCACAGTCGCACCCATCCAAACCTGAATCCTCCTGGCTTCCCCTGGTGGTGTTAGGGCCTGTGCGTGTGGTTTCACCAAGGCCCAGGCAGCACAGGTGTTGTTTCTACTTCTGCAACCTCCCTAATGTCTTGAAGCTGACTTTTAGAAGCAGAGCAACAGGTCTAAACGGAGAGAAACTGTGGAGGAAACCTGCAGGAAGGCCTTGTGCGCTTCCGTAGCAGAGTGTGCAGGCACATGGGATAGTGTTGGCTTCTTCGAAGTTGTAGTGGGCAGAGAAGGAGCTTCTTTCCTGCTCACTCATCAGGGCTGATGGTGTTAATATCCAGCTAATGAGGAAGTTTGAGCCCCACACACAGTGTGAGCTGCTTTGGCAGGCCATTGCTGTGTGCCATGCTCCTAAGGGGCTGCTGGTCTGCCTGTCAGAGACACTCGTTCTTTTGGATTCTTTACTGGCCTGCAGTGCAAGATGACTTACTGTCTAGGCTCTTGGTCTTGCAGACATCAGTTCAATTTCAGAAAAGTGCTTCCCACACTTTCTTGTGCATTAGAATTCCCCACGGAGTTGGATAAGATGTAGATTCAGATTTTGGGGTGGGACCTGAGATCTGTGTTTCTAGGTAGCTCCCAAGAGGGACCAGTTTTGGTCCTCAGGCCACTCTTTGAGTAGTGAAGCTTTCAAACAGCAAATAGGAGACACTTCTACAAGGGACACTGGGTTTATAGTGATAAATGTTGGGATGGTAGGTCCATGGCCTTGTTCTTTCTCCCACTTCTCAGGTATAAATGGGGACAGTTTAGAAGAGCATTTCCCTGTTCTATTAACCACCTGGAACACCCATGAGCTCCCTTCTGTTCACCAGCTCACAAAATCCACTTTGCCTTTGGGCTGTTGGGGAATGAGGCTTTTTTATTTTGTTCTGCAGCTGTTAAAGTGCACATTCAACTACCAGGGGAACCAAAGGTGTTTTGCATTATGATCTGTCTTGGATGATAAGTAATAAGAGGAGGACAGCCCTGTGTCTTTGTAAATGTTTGAAATTTCATCCACAAGCAGCTAGAAATAGACAATTGGTGTAATGATCCAGGTATCTTGGTTTAAGAACAAACACAAATCACTTTTTTAGGGCGTCTTTAACAAGATGACAAATGTAAAAAGAATAGCTTCTCTTGAAAATCATTTTTTTCATTAATTAGTGCAGTCATCGTCCTGAGTTCTGTTTGACTATGGGGACCACAGTCCTAAAAATCGTCTTTTATCTCAGAGGTTTCCTGGCACAGGGCAGAGTCAGGGCTCGACCGGGCTTTCCTGGGTTTGTCTGGGCGCCATAACCTTTCCTAGGTTGGAACCTGGCTGTGTTGCTGACCTCTTTGGTGTAAGGGCCTCTGCCCCTCTTTGCCACAGTTTCCAGGGTCAGTAGGGACAGTGTATTGAGCTCTTGGTCTGTAGGCCCAGGGTAGCTAGCTCCTCAGCGCTAGGGCCTGGGAAGACTGAATCCCACGGTGTCGTGTCCAGCTCTGTGGGTGCTGGAAGGTTGGTGGGAGCTGAATGAGGCCTTTGATACAAGCCCCTGAGCCCCAGTGACCAGAACACAGAGCTGCTCAACACATGCGTTCCTCTGCCCTGTAACTTTCCACGGGGAAAGGGTCTGACTCCCTGTCGTTTCAGAGCTAGGATTTAAGCAGGTCCAAGGCTGGAGGAAGTTTTGGGCCCCATAAGAGGGAAGGGCTTACCTTTCTTCTCTTGGTGGGAAGTGGTATGACTCAATTTTCAGCAGCAGTGTGCTGCGCTGGCCGGGAAATGCCATTTGTAGGTCTGTTTCCTTGTCTTTGCCAACCATCATGTCCAGGTAAACTGGCCGTTTCCGATTCAGCGAATGTTTTTCAGGAGCCACAAAGCCCTATTTTGGAGGGGTTCCAGCTGTGGAAAAGCATCATCCTTGTTCTTTAAGCAGCTAAGGACACAGAAGACAGGCCCACCTAGAGGCAGCAGTAGTGATGTGCACAATGCCTGGGTTGGGGATGATCGGGAATTCCTTTGTCACAAAGTTGGCAGCAGGTGGGCTTCAAGGGATGCCCTGGGAGCTAGTGGCTGGCCATGAGGAAGGAAAATATTCCAGGAGGGAACGGTGTGAACAGTGTCTTGGAGGCAGGACCGGCTGGGGCTTCTTTAAGGTGCCATAAAGAATTCAGTTGAGCTGTATTGTGGTGCATGTGCAGAGTGTGATGGAGATGTGGGCTGGAAGAGTCCATGGGGGAATGGAAGGTCAGTGGGTGGAGTCTCTCCTTTAGCAGTCAGGAGTTGCTCTGAGGAACTCTGATTTAGATAGAAGAGCTTTAAAAGGGAACCTGAGGCTGGGGAATTTAGCTCAAGTGGTAGAGTGCTTGCCTAGCAAGTGCAAGGTCCTGAGGTCGATCCTCTGGCACCAAAAAAAAAAAAAAAGGAACCTGACCTAGTTATCTATATTTGGAGGAGAGAGGACAAATGATGAGCGAGGCCAGGCAGAATCTTCAGAGTGAACTGGAGACAAGCCTCTGACTGCGTCAGACTTTGGTAACCTTCCTCTTGGTTGCACTAGCCACAGTCTTTGTGCGTCTTCTGTGGAACTACTTCTCAGTGTTGCAACGTCTTGTGAGGCTCCCTACATGACCCCATATTGCTTTTCAGAGTTAGATACCTCTCAGTGCCCGGGGGACTGGGATGGAGAAGCTTGACCTGTGTGCTGGGTTGTTGAGGACCCTTGGGTTGGTGTGACAGAAGGGTGCATGCCAGTACTCCCTGTGGAGACAACTTAGACAGGGGAATTAGGACACAGGAGAACATGCAAGTGTCACCAAAAGGGACCCCCGGTGGCTGACTGTTTGCTTGTCTGCACACAGCTATATCCAGCATGCTCCAAGGCCACAGTGCTGTGTTCCAGGCCTTGCTGGGAACCTTCTTCACCTGGGGGATGACAGCGGCTGGGGCGGCTCTTGTGTTCGTATTCTCTAGTGGGCAGGTGAGTTGCCTTGCTTGGGTTCTGCTGGTGGGCAGGCTCTTTGATGCCCCTGCCTGCACATGCAGGGAGTGGGTGATAAAGTCTTCCTAAGTCTTCTTATTTTCTCCCCAATTCCCTTCCCAGCCAGGAGAACAGGTGCAGACACACCATGCATTATCTTCTCCTCCTCTCCTGCCTCTGACAACCTGGTTTGAGGAACCCAGCTGTTCTTCTTTTAACCTACAGCTTGACTTCTAGCTTCCATCTGATTTCTTTTGGGTCTGGAGTAGGGGATACCATGCAGGACCAAAGAAGATTAGATTTCAAATACATCTGTCCTCCCCTGTGGCCTTGGCTTAGCTGGGATGATTGAAGAGACCTTGGAGAAACCAAGGAATCTGTTGCTTTTCTCTTTTACCCTAGTCCTAGGACTTTGCATTCCTCCTCCTTGGATGACAGGCCACCTTCCCATGCCCCTGCAGACGCCACATCTCCCACTGCTATGCCCATGCATCTTCCCCCTTGGGATGAATATAGAAGGCCACTTTCCTGGGCTAGACCCCACACTTCCCACCCCTGTGCCTCTGCATTCTTCACGTATCCTGCTCAGACCCTCTGCACCCTCACTCACTCTCAGGTCCCTACAATCTAACCGCAAACCCTTCATATACCCCTATATCCCTCATCTCTCCTTTCTCCATGCCCCACACCCCTAAGTCCCTATACCTGTCCTATATACCCCACACAACCTCCCTTTAGTGTGCACACCTGCACAACCCACACCCACCTCCCATGCCTGAAATCCCACTCTTTCTTCAGCCCTGGGCTCCCCCATCCCCACACCCAGAACCCTTGATGGTGTCTTGAATGCACATAATCAAGTGTCTTAAGATCTGCTTAAATATGCTGTGAGACCAATCTAGAAACAAAGACATGTTTAGGAAGTTGACAGGTCAGGTGCCCTTGCGTTAGAGACCAGTCTAGCAGGTACAGATTTCAGCAATAAGATCTTGCCTCCCATAATGCACCTACCCCCCTCCCCTGCCCTGGGGAGGCTTGGAGCCAATCCACCAGAGATTTGGAACTCAAATCACCCAACCCGGGAATCACAGGGCTCAAGACACTTAGAGATGGCAACTTCATAGAGATGGAAAGTGGAGTGGTGGTTGACAGGGCCTGGAGGCGAAGAGAGGATGCAGAGTTGTTAGAAAAGCGCTGTGAGCATGGATGGTTTATTTCTCTTAGCGTAATGCCGCCGAGGCTCAGCAGTGTTGTCCCATGTGCCAGATTTTCCTTCTCTTTTAAGGCTGAAGAATATTGCATTGTGTACATACCATGTTTTGTGTATCCATTCATCTATGGTTGGACACCAAAACATCTTGTTATTAAAATACAAGATTCACATAGAAAAGTGCGTAGTGTACAGCTGATTGCTTTTCACAAGTGCCCATGAAACTGTGCCCAGATCAAGTGCCAGCTCCTCTCAGTCCCTTCGTGTCTCCTTCCAGCCAACACCTCCCCCGCACTCCAACTGCTCTCTCGCAACATGGGTGATTTTCCCCATTTTGGTGTTTTGTGTGTATGGAGTAATCATACAGTATGCACTGGTCTGTGTCGGGGTGAGTTCATTCTGTTTGCTTTCCAGTTTACTTTTATGTATATGTACACATACATACAAACATATATGCATACATACATATAGTATGTGTATGTGTTTTCTCATTGACCTGTGATCTTCTTTTGTATGAATATATCCTAATTATTGTACTCATTCCTCATCTGTGGGAATCTGGGCAGTTTCTGGTTTTGGCGTCACGCATTGCACTGCTCTGAGCATTTCTGCATATGTGTTTGGTGAATCTGAGCATGTATTTGTGTTAGTCATTACTCAGGAGTAGTGTGGGTTGCAGTCACTTGTCTTTGGTGCCACCTAATAGTTTTCCAAGGCAGTCAAGCCAGTTTGCACCCTGACCTGTGAGAGGGATGGGTATTTGTGCCTGCTCCTCCCCAACCCTTGGTAATTCCATCTTTTAGAGCAGCTACTTACTAAAGTTTGTGGTGGTGATTTACAGGGATAGCTGGGTAAGAAACATCCAGTGGGCTTTTACATCTCTGCCACTCCAGGAAAGGACACTTCTGATCAGCTCTGGGAGGGATGGGACTTTTAAAAATTTCTTTTCCCTTGGCTCTTGGCCCATTTTGTAAGCTCAGGAGTTCACCTGCTCAGGAGTGGGCCTGTAGCTCTCTTGGGTTTTAATGGGCTAGTTGCTGTCCTGGGACACATCATGCTGTTGTCCCTCAAGAATTGAAGCAACTTGTTTTCATTTTCAGAGGCGGATCCTGGATGGAAGCCTTGGGTTTGCTGCAGGGGTAAGTTGCATGTAGGAGGAGAAGCGTCAACGGAGATACATTTATTCTGACATTTCTCCAACAAGCATAATCTCCAGTCTCTTCCCATGTAACCTAGATGAATCTCTGGCTTCTCTAGGTGCTAATGGTTCCCCATATTCATTTCCCAGCTTACCGGATGCCCTGCTTCTCCTTCGATGGTGACGGAGGAAGCTTGTGTGGTAGCTGTCTTGAGACTTAGAAAATAAGACAATATTTAGGAAGGGCTTAGCAGGACCCTAGCTGATACACAGCACTAATTAAATATTCTCTCCCTCTCCTCTCCTCTGTTAAAGCACTTTTTATTATAAACATTTTCAAACATGTAAAAAAAAAAACCCTGAAGACCCATATACATCCCAGTTGCCCAGCACTCAACTTCAATCATGATCGACATTGTGCTAATCTCATATCATCTGTCTTCTTCCAGCCTTTCTGGGAAGTTGGAATATTTTGAACCAACAGATTCCAGACATCATGTAATTTTGCCTGTAAATTCAGTATACATCTTTAACTGAATGACTTAAAAATAAACCAGCACAATCACCAATGCCATTATTACACGTACTAAAATTCACAGTAATTTCTTGTTATAAAGTAACTCGGTCCTGTTCAGGTTTCCTCCATTTTTTTCAAAAATGTCTTCTAAGATTGTTTTGCTAGAATTGGAGTCCAAGCAAAATTTTCATGCTGAATTTGTTGCCTTTAAGTCTTTTCTTCCTCAACAGTCTCATTTTTTTTTCACAACAGTAATTTATTGGTGAAACTGGGTGGGTCATTTGTCTCTAGAATGTTCCATAATCTGAATTTGGCCAATTGCTTCTCTGTGTTGTATAACTTTCTCCTCAGTCCTCTCTGTCTCCTGTAAGCTGGGAATTAGACCTCGGCTTGATTAATTCAGATTTCACTATGAATCTGTCACGGTGGTACTATGTATTCCAGTTGTGTTGGTGACACTGGAAGGCACATAATATGTGGTTTTTCCCTTTTATTTGATCAGGGTTTGGTTCCTTTGTGCTGTTTTTTAGTCCTGTGATCTGGGAAAACTTCCAGAGGTGGACCTCCCTGAGGTCATTCAAGTCATCAGCTATCAGAGGAGGGCCTGTCCTTGGAGAACACAGAGGCTTTGTGAGCCCTGTCCAGGTGTGCTGAGAGCCATAGCTAATCAGTGGCCAGGTCCCAGCTTCTCTGTTGTTTTACTTTCTCAGGGCTGGAACACAATGCCTGACACCAACTGAAAAGAAGAGAGGTTTATTTTGGCTCACATTTTGGAAGGCTAACGTACCCTTTTGGACCACACCCATAGTGACCCTCTTCTGTCAGCCAGACCTCACCTCA
>PVJO010034258.1:0-11161 GCA_004026905.1 Hystrix cristata | reverse complement strand
GGCAACAATGATTGAATTCAGGTAAACATGAGCCTAAGTTTAAACTTTTATATATACATATATAAAATGTATTATAACATAGAATAGTAAGAAGTTGAGTAAATAAGAATACTATTTTTATCATTACTTAATATTGTCTTTGTCTTTAAACTATACAGTATTGAGTATATTATATAAAGTTATAATAAAAAGGCAACAAGAGAATTTAAGACAAAGTATGAATTTAAACAATTATCAAAAATAAAATGTGAATTATTTGATGAAAATATTTTTAAAGGAATCAAAAAAGAATAAATACACAAGATTTGGTTGGAAAGTAGAATAAACTATTTATTAAAATTATTACTATAAAATGGGATAAATCCATATATTTAACTAGAAAAAAATTAAATTGCAATGAAAATTGAGCTATATGCTATATATGGCAAAAATATATAAAACAAAGTGACTGAGAAAAGTAAATTAAAATGAGCAAAGGCATTGAAGAAGATGTAAAGACAAACATGGATAATATTCTAAGAAAACAATGTCGAATTCAGAAAAGAAGACAAAAATAACTTTCTATTCTGATAAGACACTTCAATCCACAATGATTACCTAGGTAGCCATGCACCAGATAGCACATATCAAGATCTGTAAAAACAAAACAAAACAATACTTAAAGTCATAAAAGGAGGAATAGACAGAAATATATGCCTATAAAGAGATTTTTTAATTTTCTTCTGTGCTGAAACCAACGAAATAAGAAGGCACAAAAATATAATAAATGGCTGACAAAATAAAAGGGGGTAGAGAGAAGGGCAAAAAAAAGAAGGAATTGAAATGTGTTATGTACATGTACCAATTCCCTAAGATAAATATGATCAGTATGTACTGCAAATGTGTACTAATAAAAATCAAAATATATATAATAAAGTATATTTAATTAATTCATAAAGGAATATATTCTCAGAAAAAAGAACACCTTTTTGCAACATTTATTGACATATTCTTTTTCTACTTGTAATTGTATGTGTTTATGGTATACAGTGTGACAATTCAATATATTATATAGTGGTTAATGATTAAATCTGTGTAGTATGCATTTTTCTACTCAAATATTTATCATTTCCTTATGGTGAAAATTTTCAAATTTTTTTAACTTTTTGAAATATACAGTACAGTATTATAACATCTTTCTCTTATCTAACTGCAACTTATTGTCAATTGATTGACCTTTTCTCCATCTCCCTTTCGTCCCTACCCTCCCTTCTGATGATCACTATTCTAATCTCAAATTCCATGAGATCAACTTCATGTAGTACTTATTGTTCTGTTTCTTGACTTATTTCACTTAACAGAATGATCTCCAGTTCTATCTATGTTGCTGCAAATGACAGGATTTCACTGTTTTATGTCTGAGTAGTATTGCATTATGTATATGTACCACATTTTCTTTGTCCAGTCATCAACTGATGGACATGGGTTGTTTCCATTTTTTGGTTATTGTGAATAATTCCACCATAAAAATGGGAGTGCATATGACACTTCGATATACTGATTTCGTTTCTTTTGTATATACCCCAGTAGTTGGATTGCTGGATCATATAACTGTTCTATTTTTAATTTTTGAAGAGCCCTCATACTGTTTTCCATAATGGTTATGCTAATTTATATTCCTACCAACCATGTCAATTGTTCTCTTTTCTCAATATCCTCACCAGCACTTGTTATTTTTGTCTATTTACAGTAGCCATTATTACTAAAGTGAGGTGATATTTCATTTTGGTTTTCATCTCCATTGCCTTAATGATTCTTGTTATTGAGTTGTTTTTTGTTTTTTTTTGTTTTGTTTTGTTTTTACTACGCCTGTCTATTCGTAAATTTTAGTTTAAGAAATATTCATTCAGTTCATTTGCCTACATATAAACTGAACTGCACTGCTGTTGGGTGGAGTCCCTTGTATAGTCAAGATATTAATCCTTTGTTGGATGAATAAATTGCAAATATTTTCTTCTATTCTGCAGATTGTCTCTTTACTCAGAGACAATCCATTGATTGTTTCCTTTCTCAGGCAGAAGCTTCCCAATTTGATATAATCACACTTGCTTATCTTTGCTATTGCTGCCTGTACATTTAGGGTCTTATCCAAAAAACTATTACCCATGTCAATGTTTTGAAGGTTTCCCCCTGTGTTTTCTTCTAGTAGTTTAATAGGTTCAGGCTTTTGATCAATTTTTGTGTTGATGTTTATTTATGGTAAATGCTAGATGTTTGGTTTTATTCTTCTACATACGGATACCCAGTTTTCCTATTATCCCTCCTTGAAAAGATTGTCCTTTCTCCAAAGGTTGGCACCTTTGTTCATGATCCGTTGGCTGTATGTGCACAAATTTTATGGAGTTATCTATTCTGTCCCATTGGTCTCTGTTGGTATGTGTGTTACAGTAGTTACTACAGCTTTGTGGCCTGTTTTGAGGTTAGCTATTGGAATGCCTTCAGCTTAGTTTTTTTTGCTCCATATTACTTTAGGTATTCAGAGTCTTTTGTGTCTGAACAAAATTTGAAGAAATTTTCCTAGTTCTGTGAAGAATTGCACTGATATTTTGGAGGGTGGATTTCATTGAGTCTATAAATTGTTTTGGGTAAGATGGGAATTTCCACAAGAGAAATTCTTCCAATCTATGAACATGGGATGACTTTCCTTTCTCTTTTTTTTTTCTCAGTATCCTTCTTTTAAGAGTCCATGAAACAGTCACAAACCTATTCATCTACGAATAGATGGGAAATGCCAATAAATGAACCACAGAAGGGCACTTTTTAACCTAATAAAGAATATGAATATGAATAACTTTTAGCTACTATGATGCTTAATGGTGAAAGACTGAAAATGTTCCCTCCAAAATCCAGAAAACCAAAGATGTCCATATTGGCCTCTTCCATGCAACACTGAAGTCAAGTTTTATCTAGGACAATTATGCAAGAAAAAGAATACAAGACATCTAGCTTGGAGAAAGGTCCCTATTTTGAGAAGACATGGTTTTGCCAAGTTCTGCAAAATATAGAAAATCTTAAGAAATCTACTAAAATATATAACTAACAAAATAAAGCAAAATTGTAAAGTACAAGCTAAACCTGTAAAAACTTTATTTTTATATATGAGCAATAAATAATACAAAACCAAAGTACAAAAGGAATGTCACTTACATTAGCATAAAAAATTCCCAAGAATTAATTTTAAAAAAATAAATGCAAAATATGTACTTTGGAAAATAGAACTTTGTTTTAAAAAATTATAGCAGATTAATGGGAAGACATCCCATGTTCCTAAATTGAGATGACAATATTCCCGAAAAGTGAATACACACACAACAGTCTCAAATCCACAGCTGGCTGTTTTATAGAAATTGGCAAGCTAACTCTAAAAATCATACGGAAATTCAAAAAACCCAGAAGGAGGAATACAGCCTTATAAAAGAACAAAGCTGAAGAACTCACAAATCCTGATTTCAGAATTTGTCACGAAGTTTTAATAATCAATATCTTATAGTACTGCTACAGAATAGACACGTAGGTCAAAGGAAGGGAATTGACAATTCATAAATAAATACATCTATAGTCAATTTAATGAAGTTAAACCTAACTTTTAATTCAAAATACATCATAGACCTAAATATAAGAATCAAAACTAAAAAGGTCTTAGCAGAAAACAGTAAAGTTTTGTTACTTTAGGTTTGGCAAAACCTTAGATACACCAAAGGCATAAGTGACCAACACATAATAGATAAATTAGATTGTCAACACTAAAATCTTTTGGGCTTCAAATGGCACCATAAAATGAAAACCCACAGAATGAAAGAAAATATTTGCAAATAATATATCTGATAAGAAACAGATATATATCTGTGTGTGTGTATGCACATGTGTGTATGATGTGTGTGTGTATTTAATTTCCAATTTGATAACAAAGAGCTAAATACCACTCCCAAAATGAGAAAAGAATCTGAATAAGGAATCGGGAATTTACATATGATGAGATGCTTATGCAGGGAAATGATGAAACATTAAGTAAGTGAGTAACTTTCTAGCCTGATATGGTGGTCCATACCTGTAATCCCAGCATTCTGGGTGGGCTAAGGCAAGAGGATCACAAGTTTGTGTCAGCCTGTGTAATTTAATGACTTGAGGAAACACTGTCTCAAGACTAAAAAATAATTTTAAAAGGGCTGCAGACGTAGCTCAGTGCAAAGGTCCTTGATTCAATCCCCAGTAGAAGAAAGAAATAAAGAGAAGAAAGGAAGAAAGGAAGAAAAGAAGAAAGGAAGAAAGGGAGAAAGAAAGAGAGAGAGAGAAAGAGAGAAAGAAAAAAAGGAAATGAAAATTAAAATCTTAAAATTCCACAAGGAAAACATTTTTTATAATCTTACAGCAAGTGCGGATATTCTCACTATGTTGTAAAGCCCAGAAATCAAACAATTTGTGTATTTTCACATTTTGATGCATGGCGAATAAAAAAATAAATAAAAAGACAGAGTTGGAGGAAATAAATAATCCATACAAATATCATTCTTGCATGTACAAAAAGAACTACTAGAACGAAGACAAAGATCTACCACCTTATAGAAAAGTTGGCAAAGAACATGAACATATTTACAGAAGAAAAAATACAGAAATTTCAGGCATATGGAAAGAAGCTTAAGAGTCATATTTTGACAGTAATAGAAGAGAGTAGGTCGAGGCAATGTCCATATGTTGGAACTGACATGGCGAATACAGGGTCACAGGAAATCAGAGCTTGATCAGAAAACTGGATTGTGGAAGCTGTCTGTAAAAGTGAAGTGGTAGCTAGAGTCGGCTGCAGCCTCATTCAACACCCCTGATCGGTTTGTCCATAACCTCCCACCTTGTTTCTTCTAAACTTACAGTATTGAATTCTTTTCTATCAAAGAAAGAAAATCAAGGCAAATGGGCGGGCGGAATAGAATAGAGGAAAAAAATGAGGAGGTGAGAGCAAACATTAAGATTAAAAAAATCAGAAAAGTTAGAATGGAGTTTATTAGGAGGGAAAGTGAAGCAAATTCAAAAATCAAGAAAAATTTAAAAACGTTGTTGATTTTGATTTTGCTGACAGAGATGCAGAAAAAGAAGAGAAATGAAAGGAGAAGGGCAGTTGTTTCCTTAGGCCCACAGAAGGTAATCAGACACTAAGGGATAAAGGGACAAAAGGCATATTAAATAACAGTTTTCCATCTGCAGTTACAAATGAAGAAAGTGGCTAGTCAGACAAACCAAGGATCAGGTTTCTGGGAATGAAAGATGAAGGCTAGATAAAAATCAGAATGGAAACTAAATGTCTTCGGAAATGAAGAAGACACCACCATCTCACAAAAGCACGAAACCCGTGAAGGAAAGGAGAGTCCAACGTGGCAAGACTTGGCAGGCCAGACCTGGAGCTAATTTTACCCACTCGACTCACTGGGCTGGCAAAAGTCTCTGTGCGGACAGAGGTTCCCAGGGTTAAGGCCGCAGATTTTCTAAGATCTCAGGGTCTGCACCTTAGTCTATGTTAATATCGCCCAGACTGAGAAAGGTTGTAGAAAGGTTCTGTCTCATCTTTCATCTCCCCTGAAGCTCAATTCTTGTGATGTGCAAGGAAAAGTGTCTGAGAAGATTTAAAATAAAAATTTACCCATTCATTCATCTATCAGTTAGCAAACTACATACCTTGTACTCTGCTAAATACTGCTAAAAGAAAGGTAAAGTTTCTCATTAATGCTTATCAACCTAGCATAAAGAGAGGGAACCATTACATAAAGCAAATATGGTAAAATCATCGAGGAATCGACAGTGGTGGAGATACTGCATATTACTATGGATTTTTCTGTAATTTTGAAAAACTTTATAAATAAAATGTCAAAAAGATCCCAATAACAATGTAATGCAATAAGGGTTTATTAGTGCTTAACCCCAAACTGGGCTCGGAGGCCATCATTTTTCCAGTGATTGTCTCGTGGGAACAACACAAGATGATCTCTGTGGTCATACATTAAACAAAAGAAAGTATGGTTTTTATTGCTTCATTTATTGACATCTTTAACACGTTCTAGGCAAGGTAACTTTTTGAGAACTTTCCAGGTTTATTTAATCATGAGACTTTTTCCCCTGGCATTTATCAGCATTAGTGTTCAAAGGGAATAGACAGTGGGAAATACTAGATTAAAGATTAATTCCCTTGAACTACACCCCCTGAGAAAAGTAATGAAGTTATACAAGTGGTACCATGGCACTGTATGTGGGGATTCCTTTTTCTGCTCAGAGCTAAAGAGGAATTTACTTCCCTCCTGTAGAGTGGTTTAAAGCACACAATCTTGTATTCTAGCACTTTGATCATTCACAGAGAAGATGGGGATGGTCCTATGAAGGCCATTATAAAGCCCTTGGATCTCAGGAAGATGTGAAGAACGCTAATACAGAAACGAATTGATTTTTGAAAAACCCAAGTATAGTGACTTACTCCAACCAAATGTTTAAGCAAAACCCAAAGACTTTGAAAACATTTACTTAAGCATCCTGAAAAGAGAAAGAGGAATCTTAGTCCAAGATGGCAGGGGCCACACAGGAGAGGTAAAGCTGAAATGGAACAATAAAAACAGCGAAGTCATTTTTATTGCCTCACTGGTTTAGCGTCCTTTTATGAGGGAGAATGGGAGAATAATTCAGAATTATTTCTCTGTAGGACTTTACGGATAAAGTACCCATAAGTCTCACACAAGAAGACATTTTCAACAAATCACCTTGTTCTTTCTCAAGTCCCCAAATTAAAGAACCCAACCAGTATTGCAAAAGGTATGCACACATCACAATAGCCATTAGATTTTGTTTCCCAGAGTAGGTAAACTAACAGATGGCTTCGGGAATGCTCTCTTAACAAATCTAGCTTCTCACTTAGAGTGCTCCATCTTCTGTGATAACAGAAAAGTTACAAATACTGCCCTTTCATATAGTTGTCTACATATTTACATAATTCTGAGAACATTTTTCATAAATCATTAAAATTACTGGTGCATGTGTTGGCCTCCCTCATCAAACTGTGAGCTCATTGAAGATGGGACTGTGCATTTTTCATTTTTATATCCCATGTGCAAACTCTGAAGGTCCCGGTATGCCATTCTAAAAAGCTTGGATCTTATCCCAACAACAATTGGAGGCACTAGAGGCTTTTAAATAGGGTCAGTTTTTAATAGAGCTAGATTTTCATGTAGAAAGCCCTTTGGCTGGATTGTGGAAAGCAGATTAGAGGCAGGAAGCCAGGTGGCAGAGAGGCCAGAGAGAAGGCAATGGCGGTAGCACAGACGAGAGGTGGAGAGGGCTGAAACTAGGCCATTAGCATAGAGGAGGGGACAGGTAGAGGGTTTGAATTGCAATGGACCGAACTGGTAACTCACAAAATGCCAGAGAGAAAGAAAAATGTATAGATTTAAATTAGAGATGTCTCTGTTAATAGTAATACCACTGGCTGAAAAGGAGAATGTTGGAAGCAGAACCAGTTTAAAAGAGAAGAGGATTAATACAGTTACCACAAGTTGTCCTTTCTCAGAAAGTCAGGTTTTGTGGAAACAGAGATGGTATAGAGTCAGTCACTAACTTAGCACCAGGCTGGGTTCCAACTATTTGCTTACAAGTCAATCTCCTAGACACTGGAATAATTTTTCTAAGAAAACAAAACAAAACAAAAAAACAGAACAACACTACAGATCTCGATTGGGCCTGAAGGCTATTTACTTTCAATGGCCATAGAGTATGGCGTTGTTTCTATGAGACAGAGAGCAAGGCTAGGAAAACGTTCTGCAAACATGGCAAGGAAGCTTAGGCTGTAGACCAAGACTGGCCACATGCTATCCTTTTCGTCTGGTTCCTTTTTTCCTTTATAGATACAATGAAGGTTCTCACCTTGGAGCACTTGCTCATATTATTTTCTTTCTCTTTGATATCTCCAACATTTATCCTCACTTCATCCCATTTCTGCTCAAATGTTACATCATCAGAGAAGCCCCCTAACCCTCCCCAGAAAAGTAGCACCACCGCGCCCTCACTCCACCACTCTCTATTCCACGGCCGTAGTTGACTTTCGGCACTACAGTGCCTCCACCCCAGTACCCCAGCGGCACGGGAAGCCATTGATCACCACAGGCACCAAGGAGAGACACACACGTTCAAAATGCTTTGCAATTTGTTATTCACATTGGCAAGGAGGTCTATGTCTCTAAATGTAATAATAAAAAATTAAGGCTTGTGTTTTGTGTATCTTTTTCCCCAAAATTATTACCCAAAATATCAGTCAAAAAGAGAATGTAACTTTTTAGTTATAAAAAAAAACTGGTCTTCACCAAAGATCATCTGAGAAGCTCTAGTTTGCTTCATCCCCCAGACGATGAGCTCCAGAACAGCAACGTTATTTCTATCAAATATTTACTAAGCACCTACTATCTCCTTATCCCTGTATTGGCCTCTGAGACTCAAACCTGAATAAAATACAGACAATGCTCTCTTGAAACTCACAGTTCACTGGAAGAGAGGAGCACATAAAACAAATATCGGAAGAGTGTGAAAGCTCAACAGAACAAACAAGGCGCATACCATTCATGACTTACAAGTTTCTCTGTTTGCATACCTGAAAAGAAAACCAACAGTGCAAGCATGTGATAAGTAGGGCATGAGTGGTCACGGAAAGCCTCCTTGTGGAGTCCCTGGGCTGCAACGGGATGTGTCCCCTTCCAACCGAAGCAAGTACTTCTGTGCTTTTTTCCCTAGCATCCCTTACATATTTTGTGTCTGTGACCAACCAGGGTAGCACTCACAATGTGGTCTATGGTCCAGGGTCTATTAGGTAACAGACGAAAACAAGACAGCGCCTTTCTCACCTTTCTGCTTTGGCTCCTGAGAGATGGGTCTTCTGTTTCCTACGATGTTCTGGCTGGGGTTGAGAGTTCTGCTGTGTAGCAGAAGTCGTAGGCAGGAAGTAAGAGAACAAATTGCTCCTGGTACCCAAAGCTTGCAAATATCTGACAGTGTCAAACTGCAGTCGGCAAACCTTTGTTTACTTCATGCTTTCTGCACCACAGCAGAAAGGAGGAGATGAGGGAAGGGGAAGAGAGAGGATGGGAGAAAGCCCACTTTCTTCCAGCACTGACTCTTAGAGCTGCAGGCCTTTCTTAATTGAAAACAAAGCGACCTCACTCTCAACACCGCAGCGCTGGAAGGATTTGGAAGGTAGGTACAGGTGGCACTGTCTTCATAATTTTCCCCGTCCCCTGAATATGGACACCTGGGTCAGCGTACGGCTCACATTCAGACACTTTAAATCATCACTAAATCAATCAGTTTCTTTAAAATATATAATTCGAGATAACAAACAGGCAAAGGGATGAGGATAAGGATTTACTGAGCAAGGCATGTTGCAGGGCGCTTTGATTACTGCATCTTCACGGTAGGACAAGGAGGTAGGGAAGTTATGTCTATTTCACAAATAAACGGGCTCAAGGAAGGCCGGTTAGAGAGACCTGGCTTCAAGCCATGTCAGTCTGGTCCCAGAAATGCAGACTGAAGTAGAGTTCCAGGGGAAAAAAAAGGAAAAATATGATAATGTCAAGGATTATTAGAGTTCCTACAGCTGCGTTATAATTGATTACACATGTTTATGGTTTCAGAATTTCTAGTAGTTGAAGCATCATAAAGAACAAGGAAAAGGAACAGGAGGATGATATAAAGACAAATTAGAAGAGACAGAAAGAGGAGGAGGGAGAGTGGAAGGAGAAAGACATCAAGAATAAGAAAGGAGGAGAGAAGAGGATGGAAGAATCGGGAGAGAAGAGGAAAGCTAATTTTCATAACTTTCATTAGAAACATCCCAATGCTTCAAACATAGCATTTCTCATATGATACTTTCAATGCAAGGTAATGGACTGAAGAAAATATAGTGGCCCCCAAATTATTCGTTTATTTAACAATATTGGGCACTTCCTGCATGTCTAGTGTTGGGCCAGGCCCTGAAGCTCTCAGGATACAATGGTAACAAAGTGTTCTTGATGGCGTACAGCTTAGAATTCTAAAACAAAAGCCAATAGGCTATGTCTTTTTCCAATAAGAGTGATGATACATACAAGTAGCAGTTCTCAAAAATCAAAATATCCTATTCTTCATAAGAGTGAGGGAGTAGTAGGTGGACTTCGGTCAAGACTCTCGGCAAGTTCCTAAACTAACACAGTCCAAGGACACAGCATTCTGGAAAGTCTAAGTTAACCCAAAGAAAGGGAGCAATGGATAGAAAGCACGTCCTCTTACCCTGTTTCCCCAAATACCAAATCCTAAAAACTGGCTGAACTGAGGTCGTAGCCCTGATCCTGACCCATGAACAGAGGTCTCTGTATTGCTAATGGAAGGAAAAGCCATTTGTTTCAGGTGCCAATTTAGAGGCAAGAAGTGATAATATGCTGTGGAAGTTGAGAACACAAAACAATTTCATTCGAACAGTCCATGAGTGAATTCAGATTAACTGAGAGGTCTCTTTTCTCCTTCATTCATTTAGGTCTCTTCCATGCCCACCCCACCCCACCCCTAACACACGAAACAAAAAATGTTTTATAGACCACAGAAGAAATGAACCTGTGATTGAGATGTTGCGGCCATTACTTGCATCATTTCAGGTGGAGTCCTTCCTTCATTCTGGACTTCGGCTTACTATTAACTAAAATTACTTATGAGTACTTACTGTGTGCTAGGCATTATCCTTCTAGCAGAGATGCTGTCAACCTAATGGAGAAACTGGTTTCAACCAGCCGCAACACGCTTCTCCCAGGAAGTCAGCAGCCGGCCATCTTCCCCTCCTGTTCTCCTTCCTGCCGTGTTGGCAACAATCCTCAGGTGGTTCTTCTATGCCCAGAACCACACTGACTCAGTTCAGCTGGGCGTTCCCGCCCGAGTTAACCATAATCAATCCACCACACAGAGCAAACATACAATTAAAATATGATGAGCAAATTCCTATAATAGACATAGAATTAAGCCAGGAACCCCAAGGAGAGAATTTTTAAAAAAGCACAAAAGATTTTACACACTCTCCAATTTTTAATAAAACAAGTTTATATTTCTTTTCTTTACCTATTTTCAAACATAGTCGACTCTC
>PVJO010034257.1:0-11163 GCA_004026905.1 Hystrix cristata | reverse complement strand
AGATATTATATAAAAGGAGGATGGTGAGCAGAGGAGAGAAGTACTAGAAAGAAAGAAGGGGAAAAGCAGAAAGGCAACGGGAAAAAGAGGGGAAAGGGAAAATATGGAAAATGATAAATGAACCTGCTGTAAATAGGGAGGGAGGGTGCAGAGGGGAGGGGGGGAGAGGGGGGAGAACCAAGATACATCATGTATAGGTGCAGAATTAATGTAGTGAATGTGACCATTGTATGTAGAATGTACCAATACATGTTCTTGGTTTAAAATAAAATTAAAAAAAAAATAAAAATAAAAAACCAAATCTATCACACATCTGGGGAAAATTAGGATGGTACTTAAACTTCATGTCCGTCAACTGTAACTCATCGTTTTATAGACTCTGGATTGACAAAAAGCTAAGAAGGAGAAATATGTGTGTGCGTCTATTTGGCTTTATTAAGTAGTCACTTACCAAAGAGTTTTAAAAAATAGATCATATCGAAAGGAATGTAGGCACCACGATTTAAAATATATTACGTATTGACAATAGTACTCTTTTTCTTTTCCTTTTTTTAATTTTTTGCTTATAGAGTAGAACATTACTGATGGAAGCAGAGTCTTGAACTTGTCCACTAAGTGATATGGAAGTCTCTAAGAGTGGGTATGAATTACTAGGAGGAAGAGGAGGTAACTTCATTATTTTTATGAAACAAACAGAATTTTGTTAGGAGTGAGAGAATTATATAGTATACATGAAGGGGCTTAGAATGATTTTAGAATTTTTACCTGATGTTTTGTGTCCAAAATAAATACTTAAATGTGTAAACTCCACCCTCAAGAATTCCCACACCTCAAGGAGGAGACAGACAAACACACACATAAATTCAATTTGGCAAATTTATCAAAACTTTGCTACTCACCAGGAGTGGTTCTAAGCATGAAAAATGAAATTCTGACCAAGAAATAAGATGTCTATCTTTTCATGGATCTTACATTCTAATGGGAGAAAAAATACAATAATGAATATATGAACATAAAAATACTAGATGATGATATGAGATGTGCAGGAAACTACAATAGAAAATTATGTAACTTGATAAACAAGGATTATTTGCTTTATAGTAAATGGACTGGTGATGGGTTGAAATTTGGATAATAAAATAGTCTGCTATAGGAAGGTTAGTGGGAAGACTCCAGTTAGAAACAACTATAAGGACTAAGGTCTCAAGGTGTGAGAAGCTGGATTTGCTCAAGGAATTAAATGGTCGCTAGTAATTATGGGATGCAGTGAAAAGATGCCAAGTAACACCAGAATTTTAAAGCCAGCTAGAGTTTGAATTCTATCCCCAGAATATGAGAAACTATTTAATTTACACTTTCAATAGATCACCTAGGTTGTTTTGTGGAGTGGATACCGTTGTGGCAATGAGCAGAGGCAGGAAAAATAGTTCAAGGCTACGATACCAGTCCAGGCAAGAACTGATGGTGATTTAGGTTGAAGAGGTGAAAGTGGAGATAAAAAGTGGATGAACTTTAAAATTTTTATTTGTAGATAAATAGCTTTTTAGTTGAAAAACTGGGCTTGGGGTTGAAAAAATGGAGGACAGTTGGTATATCACTGGCCACTGGACATGAACACACAAGATTTCAGCAAGGTGCCACAAGAGCTGAAAAACTAATGAGTACACAGTACAATGTCCATATAAGGAAAAGTGTGAGATGATCAAACAGTGCTGTAGAAGAACATGTTTGAATAGTGATTAGAGATAGAAAGTTAAATTTGGGCTTATGTGTCAATACCTACTAATAGAAATTTTCTCTTCTCCTCCCTTTTATTTGTTCATCCCTCCATAACTATAAGTAACACTTTTATATTAATATCACCACTTATTTAATCTCTAAAGTTACATAAACTAATCCAGAATGTTGCACACACAAAGCATAGTGGAAACATCACCAATAATAGGAGAACATGTCTTCAAAGTTAGGGTATGATAAAGATGACCAGAATTACCAATTACAGTCAATATTCTTCTAGATTTTTATCTAATATACTAACAGAAGAAAAATAGTTTTAAGAATTGTATAGGAAGACACTTACATTTTAGTCTCAGATGGTATTACACTGAAAATCCAAGAAATCTGTACATAATCTTTTAAATTAGAAGAGTTATTAAGGTAAAGGGCACATACACTAGCAACAAACAGAAAAAGCAACAAAAAGAAAAATGTTTGCAATAATGAGCAACTATTTAAGTTCTTAGGGGGAAAAAAATCTAATGAAAATGTACTAGCCTTTAACAAGAAAGCTACAAATCTTTTGCGGCTGACAGTAAAGGTTTAACAAAATTAAAGAGATAATGTAATTTTGTTTTTTTCAGAAAAACTGAAGATCTCAAAGATGCAAATTTTTACTAAATTAATATATAGATTTAATGTAATGACAGTGAAACTCTCAAAAACTTTTTGACGAAATCTGACACATTTAAGAAAGAATACCCGGCTAAGACTAGCCAGTGTGATGGTTAAGCTAATGGTCCATAAGCTAAATTGTCAAAGTGACTGTATTAAGAGACGGCTGGAGGAGTGATTAAATCATAGGGGTGATCATCCACTGAGGTTCACTGTTAAATGTGCTGTTAGAAAATGGTTCACGTTTGGAGGTGAGTCATTGGGGGCATGCCTTTGGAGGGTACATACCCTCTGGTGTGCTTCCCCTGTGCCCTACTTCCTGGCCACTATGAAATGAACATTTTTATTCAATCACACCCTTCCACCATGATGCTCCTACCTTGAAGCCAGCAAGTCCTGGCCGAAAACTCTGAAACCATGAGCCAAATGATCCACTACATTGTGTATGTCAGGTACTTTGTCCCAGCAATGGGAAAGCTGACTGATGCTGCCAGTGTATTCCTATGAAAGAAAATTGGGATGAGAAATTACAAGATGTCAAGACTTAGAAATAATAAGATGCTTTAACCATTGAAAATAAGCAAAATAATCAGAAAAGAAAGTTTGGACATAAGCCATGATGATATAGGACTGTGAGTGGTACAGATTAGACAAAACATCACAAGTCCATGCTGTCATTAGGGGTCATTTAATAAATGATACTGAAACATTCAAGATTCACACAGAAAAACCAAATTGAATATTTACCTCAGACTGTACAATTATGGATGGATCAATCACTTAAATATGAAAAGTAAATTTTTTAAAATTTACAAGAAAATATTTATCATTCTGAGATTAGATTCGGTAGGGAATTTTTTAAATTTAAAAAGTAGTAATCATAACCATAAATTTTTAAAAGTTTATTAAATCAGTTGTTTTTAAATTAACAAAACTCATTAAAAGTCACCATTAAAATTGGAAAAAATGTTCAAGCTTGGAAAATATATTAGAATTAAAATTCTCAAGAGATTGGTATATACAAATTTTTATATATGGTACCTGCTACATATAATAACTTCTTGCAATTATTAGGTCTAGACAAATACCATAACAAAAAAAATGCAGAAGAGATTATCTCCAAAGGAACAATTATTTGTTTAACCAACATATGAAAAGATGTCCAATTTCACTAATGATCAGGAAAATACAAATATAAGATATCATTTTACATTTACTAAAGTGGCCAAAATGTGTGAAATTGAACAGCACAAATATTGGAGAGGATGTGCATTAGCGAAAACATTTAAAATTGCTATGAGACTATAAATTTTAAGGATTTTTGACTATAAATTATAAGCATTTTAGAAAATAACTTACCAGTGTCTTATAAAATTGAGACATGCAAATATTCCATGGTCCCACAATCCCATTCATTTCTGGACATGTACCCTAGAAAATTCTGTGCACCTTCAGAAAAAAACAGTTCAAGAATGCACACAAGGTTCACAATGACACTGTTTATGAAAGTAAGACAGGTGGAAGCAAACCAAATATCCACCTGTATTAGACAGGCAAAATACCTGGTACTTGCAATTTAAAGGATAAGTTTATGTTGGCTCGCGGTTTCAGAAGGTTTAGTCCATGGTAAGTAGGATCTGTGCTAGGAATAGCATGGCAGAAGGGAAGGCAGAGGAAAGTTGCTCAACTCATGACAGTCAAGAACCAGAAATCAAGTGAGAGGAAAGGGTGGAGAGCAAGAGTATATTCTTCCCTGTGACCTACCTCCTCCAATCAGCCCATACCCGCTAATAGCACATTCATTTATAGACCCATTCATGGATTAATGGAGTGGTGAACATAGCACCCCCATGATCCAATCATCTTCCGAAGGCCCCAGCTTTAAACACAAGACTTTTGGGGGGACATTTTACATTTAAATTGTAAAACCATGTATGGTAGAATGGATAGATAAATGCTTTGCTCTTCAACAGTATGATGATACATAAAAGTTGAAAGGCATGAGACAAACCTATTCACACCAATATACATGAATTTTAAAACATGATAGTGAAGAAGTCCCAGAAGATAATATATACACAGTATTGATTAGTTTTATAAAATTCATTGGAAGAATTTTCTTTTAAACATTAATCTTTTAATAGACAGCTATATGGACACTTGCTTTGGGATCAGAAAATTAGAATCTGAGCTTAAATTTATCATTTACTTGGTGAATGAATTAATCTAGAACTTAGTTTTCTCATCTATGAGTGGAAATAATAATTATGATTCAATACAGTTATTTTAAGAAGTAAATGAATCCAAAGCATTTTCTCAACTATCAAGCACGCGGTATCACCCTAATTAGGAAAAACATTTCCCCAGAAGTAATCTATTATAAATATACCTGTGTCTCACAATGCATTTCTAAGAGATAATTTTATTTGCACTATTATCATATTAAATGTTATTATTCATGAAATACAGACAGTAATAAAATAACAACTTAAATAATCATATTATGATCTAAGTGTCACTTCCTACAGGAAGCTTATTTCTGGGTACCCTTCATTTCCTTCATCATAGTATATACCCCTCTTCTCTGTCCCTTCGAGTTTCTACTTGTGTGTGTGTCCCACTTTTATCACAAGGGCTTTGAGTCAGAAACTGTATCAGTTGTGCCCACTATTATTGCCATGAAATCTAACAATCAGATCTGGCATTCAGTGGGCATCAACATGTAAGTGAATTAATTTTGAATTAAAGTTAGTTATTCCAAGTTCTATTACAAAGTCTGAATTACACACTGGATTCCTATCAAGAAAAGTTTTCTAAAGCACTTCATGAAAATAATTGAATTCACAAACACATGCCTAAGGAAAATTAGATTTCTTTTGCAATCCTTATATGGTTTCATTGTTCAAAGAGTTCTTTTGGCTGGCCATGATATTTAGCATACTTTGTGCTAATATCAATTCAGCTCTTACTTGCAGGAGTTACTATGACAAGTGATGGGCACACAATAGTTACTAAGGGACAGCACCTTCCAACAAAGTGCTTGCAGTCTGGTGCACTCACCCAGGGTCAGCCACAAGTTGCAGTGTCTGCAGCTTGGTGTGGCACAGGATTATGCCTGTGAAATAGACAAGACAACTCTATCAGGGCATCAGCCCCAGTGCACCTCCCTGAGTTCAGTACAGAGAAGGCTGTTGTGACACTTGACACATGAATAATGGCAGAAACAGCACCAGCACTGTTGCGTGCGACGTGGTAATGAACGGAAGGATCAGTAGCCCACACTACAGTTTTACTTTCTGTAACCTCATTGGTGCATATGAGGTGGCACCTAGATCCACATTCTCAGTCCTGCAACATGAAGAAATGATCACTCACTCTGAGACCAGTCTGCCGCTGAAACGTGACACTTCAGAGAAAACCCCTGGAGGTTTTCAAATCTTCAATAATGAATATTCAGAACTGTCGCAGAAAAGACTCTCTTTGTCAGTGCATCTCACACCTAAAACAAATTACTTTTGAACTGTACCTCAAACAAAAAGAACTAGATCATTAAATGACACTCAATTAGGCTTGAAGAGTGAGAATTACTTACAGTGCATCTTTTATACAAAGACTTGAGAATAATGAATTACCTGAGGATTAAATTCTCTACTATTTGTTCCAATAACCATTTTCCCCTTTCTGAGAAATAATCGATTGATTGGAAGGTGGGGGGAAATACACTGCAACTTGTACTATATGTAAACTAATGAACTAGAGTTAAGTGCACATTAAAGCCTTTGTTAGTTCTGACTGCTCTTTCATCATATCTGACCATATGTTATTACACATAGTAAGAAAAATTTTATAAATTTTACAAAGAACACATGGATTTATTTGTTTATACTGTTTGTTTTCTAAATTAGATTTTAGGATTAATCTTCGAGATAATTGTTTTCTAGCAAAAGAAAAACCGCAAATAAAGCTTTTGTGAGAAAACTTAGCTAATTTCAAGTATTAATATGTTCTTTGTGCTGAGCCTGAAAACATTTGATTCCTCTGGACAGTTTTCAGGAAACTCAAATCATAATAATTTGGTGTTGAAGTAGCATTAGTCTGTAGTTCATGATAGGAATTTAGAGTCTGAAAATCTGAATTTGAATCTTAGCTTTTCCATGTATTAGCTTTGTGACCTTGGCCAAGTGATTTCACTTCTTCAAGACTCATTTTCTCAATAATAAATTGGGGAAACAATAGGATATATTTTATATGTCTGTTATTATAATTAAATGAAAAAATATGCAACATCAAAACCACCTTTTAAAATGCTTGGGTCAGGGAATTAGCTCAGTGGTTAGAGTGCTAGGGCGAGGCCCTGAGTTCGATCCCTGGCACCCCAAAAATAAATAAACACATAAATAAATAAACGCATACATGCTTGTTACGAGGCTGGCATTGTGCTACATATGTGGTTTTCTTTTCATACAACATAGTGAAATTACAGTTTTTAACATTTTTTATTTTAGTATCTTTTTATTTTGTTTCTATTCAACATGTAAGAATAATGTTATCCATTATTTGAAGGGGGTATTAAGAAGACTGAGAATTAGTTGCTTTTCTTTATGTGATTCTTATTTTATGTTTTTTTTTAAGGAAATCCTAATAAACTACAGCATCAAATCACCACCAAAATACTCCTGGGTCTAATAACCAAATTCAGCAATATAACAGTAAATAAAATAAACACACACAAACCGATAGCATTCCTATGCATTAATGATGAACTCACTGAAAAAGACATTAGGAAAACAGTACCATTCACAATGGCGTCAAAAATTTTAAGTACTTAGGTATTAATCTAACCAAGGAAGTGAAAGACTGCTACAATGAAAATTACATTACCCTGAAAAAGGAAATCGAGGAAGACATCAGAAAACAGAAAGATATTGCCTGTTCCTGGACAGGCAGAACCAATAGAATCAAGATGGCTGCACTTCCAAAACTGATACACAGATTTAATGCACTCTCGATTAAAATGCCAATGGCATTTGTCACAGATCTAAAGAAAATAACCCTAAAGTTTATATGGAATCAGAAACTACCCAAAATAGCAAAAGCAATCCCAGTTAACAAAGGCAGAGCAGGTGTCCTCACAATCCCTGACCTGAATTTATAGTATAAATCTATGATGATTAAAGGAGCCTGGTATTGGGACAAAAACAGGCATGTAGGTCAGTGGAACAGAAGAGAAGCAGCAGAAAGAACCCTGGATACCTACAGCTATTTGACCTTTGGTAAAGAGACCAAAAACATACACTGGAGGAAAGATATTCTCTTTAATAGTGGTGCAGCAAAATTGGAGAATGACATGCAGAAGAATGAGCCTAGACCCATATATCTCACAATGTACTAAATTAAAATCAAAATGGGTCAAAGATCTAAATGTTAAAAACAAACACTTAATCTCCCCAGCACCCAAAAATAAAAACAAACAAACAATCTGCTAGGAGATAAACGAGGTGTGTGTGCGAGGACTTCCTGAGCAGAACCTGAACTGTCAAAAGTCCTGAACAGAAGCTGAGTTGTCATGTGATTAGGACAAACAGCACTGCATGACAGAGGGAAAACTATTAGAATTAGATATTTTAAATAGGCCACAACTGAGAATCAGTAGAACTCTAGAAGAAATATGAGAAATCCCAAACATGCATTCTTCGATCTTCTAAAACTCTATATTTGTTTAGGGGAAAAATATGTCCTAGCCCCAAGAATTTTTGTTTTGCAAAAATATTCTATGGCAATTAGCTGAGAATAAAAGGATCAAGAGAAGTCAATTATAACTGTCCGGTCATTTGGAACCACCCAGCATTAATTGTTAGGTAATGGAAGAGGCTAGAAACTTTTCCTTCCTCAGACCTTCCTATAATTAATATGGTTATTAATATTATAACTCACGGACAGAAATCAATAAATCACTGGCAAGAAAGGCACTGCTTAAGCTGCATGGGAAATTTAGTTCTTCCACCCAACTCAAAAACATCCACGCTGAAATCCTCAGACCATGCTCAAATTCATCTGTGTACATTCAGAGAGAACCAGTTCAGTGTGTTCACATCCACATAGTCAGAAAATATATATTTTTTAAAGCAGAAGAATCAGTCTTTTAAGCTTCATTTGCAGCCCCTGGAAAAGAGAACGTGAGATATGTAAGGAGGTATTATCATCTACAGAGACGCACAGACCCTACATGCCATCTCTTCTTAGCCAGTTGCCTGAGTGTGGAACATCTGTGTTTATTTTGCATGAGGAAGTTGTTCCTTGGCTTTGCCAAAATCGGCTTTGATGTGGGACTCTGCGTTTGTGGATTTTCCGTAGGGTGGTGATAAAGCTCAAGTGGCAGGCCATTGTTTTTGTATATAATGCATATTGCATGAAGTCATCTATATTTAATGACAAGTGTGCTATATTTTTAATCTTTATAGCTTTAATGTGTGTAAGAGGTTTTAATAATTGGTGCTGAGATGATGGTAACTTCCCAGAAATTCTCAGCACAACTGCTGTGGTTCTCAGCCCACAGTTTGCACAGGTTGTAAATTATGAAACTTGATTAGCGATAGACTTGGCAGTATCTCTCATCTTTTGAAGTTGCCAATCTGTAGCATCCTGGGTACAAAATATTTCTATTCACACTTTTAATATTCACCTAAATAGCCTATGTGGAAAATCCCAAAAGAAAACTCATGAGCTGTTCAGGGAAATTAAATTGTTCTCCTAAAAGTTTTCTTGAATTTCTAACCCTATTGGCAGAGATATTTAGAATTCTACCTACAAAAATTAAGCAGATTCATTTCAGACATTGTCTAGTTAAGATTCTAACATCTCTGCATATTCTGGCAGAGTTTTAAATATCATAGATATAAATTCTATATTATTTGTTTTTAGAAAATGGATTTTGTAAGGAAAGCACATATTCACAGTCACTGATAGGTTGCAGTTAGAAATTTCAGGGACAATTTTACTAACTTTCAGTTTCAACAGTATAAATTTGCCCTTGATTACATTTTCCTGCATCTCCTTTTGGTTTAAACTGAAACTCTTTCCAGCCATCAGTAGACTAATTGTGAAGGTCATGACCTATCAGTCAACAAATATTTAATTTTTATTTGAGGGCAAGAAAGAACACATGCACACAATCATACAAAGGTCTGGGCTCAGAACTAAATCAAACTTTATTTTTTTATTGTTGTTGTTCTGGGGAGTGCTGGGGATTGAACTCAGGGCCTTGTGCTTGCTAGGCAAGTATTCTACTGCTTGAGCTAAATCCCCCTAAATCAAACCTTTTAACAGTAACATGGGAATCTAGAAGAAATGAAGCAATACCAAAACAATTCTGGGGAAAAAAATCAATTTTAATCTACAATTTCATATTCGCTCACACTGCCTACTGGGACACATTATTCAAGCACACAATTCTTCAAAAATTTATTTTCTAATAGTGTTTATACTGTTTATAGGATTCTAGAATAACTGTAGAATGTGCTGGGGAGCACTGTTCTAAGAGAGGAAAGAAATGCCTGACACAACCCAGACCCAGACTTGTCCTGAGGAAGAACTGTCCAGGACATCCCAGGCCTTTGTCCCGTGTCCCCTGGAAGCAGGGTGTCCTGGAAAGTTTCACCCCCATGCATCATGTCACCTCGAGGTATACAATCCTATACAAGCAGTCACACGGGGTCCCTCGCCTGTGGTGCAAGTGGGCGAGCACAGTCATTTCATTCCTGACTCTAAGAGTCGCTTATATCATAACTTTCATATTGAGTCTTTATTAGTTTCAACAATTACAACTTCAACTTACTGGCTTGTTTCTTAATTATGATATCTTTTGGTGTACAGATGTTTTCTGTTTTACTGCTGGTACCTTTATGGAATAACCAGTCATTTCTGCTATTACATCTGCATTTTCCATATTCTGGAGGCAGCATTAGGTGGGTGCATATGGCCATTTTTCTTTGTTTTATTCTCTCTTTGGGCATCAACCCTTTTCGTCTGACAGTATACTTTAATATAGTGTGCAGCATAACTTCTATACTTGTTCAAACATCTTGCAAAAAATAGTATCCTCATTTATTCAGAATTTAGTCATGTCTTTTGGTAAAGTAATAGTCTTTTCTTTATTGGTCCTACATATTACTTGTTAATATTGTTCAGTTATATGTCTGTGAGAAATTTCTTATACTCAAATAGATTATCGATCTACATTTATTTAGTTTTGTTTTTCTATTGATCACTTTGTATAATTCTTAGCATTTCTAATGTTTTCCTCTCATAACTTAAACATAGATGTCTTTCAATTTTAAAATGATCTTGTATAAGTCCTGTTTCTAATCTCTTTACATAGTTTACTTCTCTTGCTATATCACAATGACTAGCTCTTTAAAAAGAGTATAAACTAATAAATCTGATAGCAGGCATCTTTGTTTTCTTTCTGACACTTTTGATATTTAGCCAAGTTAAAAACACCAGCATGATAAATAAAATGCCTAAAAAATATCTCATGGTATATTCTCACTATTTTGAGCAATTTTGTCATCAAATCACACATTGTGGTCACTGAGATAAGCCAACAAATTTATTTCATCTGTACCTCCTCCTCACTAATATGCTCCTAGAACAGAGTAATTGAGAGAACAGAACTGAACTGAGTCCAGAACAATTCTAAATTATATATATATATATAGCCTCACTAATCATTAATCTCTCACAAACCATTAACAACTTCTAGTAAAAAAAAAA
>PVJO010034256.1:0-11173 GCA_004026905.1 Hystrix cristata | reverse complement strand
AGAAGAGACCAAGAATAGCAAAAACAATTCTGGGCAACAGGAATAAGGCAGGGGGCATCACAGTCCCTGACTTGAAATTATATTATAAAGCTTCTGTGATAAAAACAGCATGGTACTGGCATGAAGACAGACCCGAGGACCAATGGAACAGGCTAGAAGATGCAGAAATAACTCCAAACACACTCAAATATCTCATCTTCGACAAAGGAGCCAAACACCCTCACAGGAAGAAAGATAGCCTCTTTAGTAAATGGTGCTGGAAAAATTGGCTTACCACATGCTGAAAACTAAAACTAGATACATGTCTCTCACCATATACTAAACTAAGATCGAAGTGGATCAAAGAGCTAAACATAAAAACAGGATGATAATATTTAAAAGAGAGGAGAACTAGAAAGGGAGAGGGGGAAAAGGAAGAAGGGAAAAAGGAAAGAAAGGGGAAAGGAAAAAAATGGAAAAATATAAATAAATCTGCTGTAAATAGGGAAGAGGAGGAGCAGAACAGGGGGGTGAGGAATAGGGGGGAACCAAGATACATCATGTACAGGTACAAAATAACCATGATGAATGTGATCATTATGTATACAATGTACCAATACATGTTCTTGGTAAAAAAATAAAATTAAAAAAAATTATTATTAAAAAAAAAAAAAAGAAAACCTGCCTTTTTGCCCCATGCTTCTGACGGCCATGGCCTCGAGTTCACGCTTCCTGCCATAATAAAACAGAATGGCAAGTCCAGCAGGAAAGCCGGAGCCCCAAGGGCCTCAGCACCACCAAGGTATACATTTCAAAGTGAGAAGTGTTCGGAAACATGGTGTTCCTAACACCCTAGAGGTGAGAGTTATACAAAATTCCCCCAAAACAAAGCACCAATTTATTTCCCTTTCAGAACACTGTTTTCCTCTCAAGGACTTATGCATACTGTACAGCTGAGGAATGACGGGTAGGTGGATTTCAGGAACCTGTTTCCTTGGAAGTTGAGAAGGCAGCCAGCCCTACGCAGAGCTGCGTCTGTTGCAGGCTCTGACACCTGCTCCACGGTGTCACTTCACCCTTTACAAAGACAGTTCCTCTGAGATGGCAAAGCACAGAGCCCAGCTCCACTTCCCTTCATTTAGAACCCACTCCCCATTGCACAAAGGTGCAGGCCCTCGTGTGCTGCGAGTGCACAGGAGCTGTGTGTTGCAAAGCCAAAGATCATTTTGGGAGGAACCGTCATTGTTTTGGCCCATCTGAGTGTCTGCTCACTGCAGTGATTTTTAAAAGACCTGAAAAGGCTATAGTGCTCTTGCTTGCTCCTCACATATGTTTTATCTTTCAACCTTTCTGCCTTCACCATTTTGTCAGTTCATTCAATAAGCCCCGTCTAAGACATCAGGGAGGTCCTCAAGAAAATCCCTTTTGCAAAGTCTCAAATTTACCAATCAGAGAAAGTGGATCTGTTTGTTTGCTTGTTTGTTTCATTAAAGAATCAGGGCTCTGCAATTTAAGGAGTGATTCCTTGCTATTTGGCAGACAAGGTGTTCTGTTTGCTGTCAACACACTGAGCATGCGCAGACAAGGTGCCCTCTGCACTCAGGAAGGAATCTGACAAATGGCCCTTGATTTTAAGTAGCTTCATCTACGTCAGTAACAGTTCATTTTACCAAGCACATTTCTTAAAAAAAAAAAAAATGTTTCCTATTACATAAGCAAACTGCTCTTGGCTTCTCTATACTCTTGCTCATTTTTTGCCTCTATCTCTCTGTCTCTCTGTCTGTCTGTCTGTCTGTCTCTCTTTCTCTGACACCTGCTCTAACAAAAGCCTACAAAGAAAAACGGATATACCTTCTCATTCTAAATCACAGCAAAGTTCTACAGTATCTCAGGAATCTAAAATACAGTCAAAGGAGACCCAAGTAGGAAAGAGATTAATAGTCATCCATGTACCCATCAATATTTAATACCCTGAATTGTTTTAAAAAATGATCTCTGATGATAAAACTGTGCAGTAGACTGTCGTGGTCTCAGCCCCTGTGAGACTTAGCATTGAATGGTGAAAAGAGAAATAAAGGAAGGCATTCAGCACCACTGAGATATCTTGCCGGTGGGACGCAGGTACGGCTGCCAGAGGAGGGCAGATCCCGAGTGAAACCTAAAGATCAAGTAGGAGTTATGGGAAGAAGAGAGGGAAAATTGTCCCAAATCGGAGGTACCAGAGAGGAAGGAACAGGAAGAGTCCTAAACGTAAGAGAAACTGCCGGGGCGAGTGTCAGGAACGGTAGTGGAGGAGTTTGGCATTGTGTCAGCGCTGGGTAAGCTTGCACACCTTGCTGAAAAACTGGGAACTTATCCAACTCGCAGTGTTCTCTGACTAAAGGATGAGCACATTTAGATTTAAAACCCTTCAAGGCTTACCAGTGACTTTAGGATCAAACCTAATCCCCTTAACTGGGCTAACATGGTATTAGGAAACGTAGAATCAGTACTTAGAGATCCAATCAAGAGGAGCCTGAAGTTTGAAGATAGAATGTCCATATTCCAGTACAGCACTGAACACAGACTGAGTTGATAGGAAATAGGACCTTCCAATCAGAAAGTGGGCCAGTAGAAGGACTAGCTTGTAATGAGCTGGAGGAATCCTGACAAGGTTCCTTTCACTGTCTGTACTAGGTGAGGAAATCTGGCAGAAGACTCAACCTACATTGCAAAAGACTCGGTTCTAATTGTTAGTGGAAAGGGAGATATATGGTCAACCTTTATGATTCGTTCACTAGTTCTTCTGTTCTCTTGTGCATTTCATTCAAAATTCATTCATAGATCAGGCCTTCCTATGAGAGTATCCATCTTTGCTTAAAAATATGGATGTGGTGAAATACCAGCTTGCAGAACACCTAGAAAGCAATGAAAGCACCATATGTTTCAGTTGCCTCTCTAAGACCAAAGGCCTGACACAACATCAGTAATACACAAATAGATAATCAGGCAATATTAATTGCCCAAATGACCTGACTTTCCCAGCTGGGAATATTCTGGATTCCGGGAATGCAATGGGAATGTGAAGAGCAGCCCAACAACTACTGTATTTATTATTCATTATTTTATCAGCCTATTGACTAGGGTCTTTACTGAGCATTTACTGTTTTTTTTTTTCATTAGTACATGTTTGTAGCAAAAAATACTACATTCCTTGTGTGGAGTTAGTATATGTACATAACACATCTTAATTCTTTTTTTTTTTTAAATCCCCTTTCTTCTTCCATCTCTTGATTGTTCCCATTTGAGAAAGAAGATAGAAAATAAGAAGTAGGGGAATGGCATTTACTGTTTAACATAAGGCAGACTCAAATTGATGTTGGAGAATTCAAAATGACTGAGAGATTCTTCCCTGCTTTAATGGCATGACGATTTATTGTATTTTTTTATTTATTAATTTTTTTTTGCGGGGGGGGAGTGCTGGAGATCAAACTCAGGGCCTGTCTCGCAAGGCAAGCAGTCTAACCACTGAGTTAAATTCCCAGCCCCCATGGCATGACCATTTAATTGAAGGTTAAGTAAATGTGTAAAACAGAAATATGAATGTTGAAGAACCATTCACCCAAAGGGCGCAGTGAGTTTACAGTGGGCAAAGTGAGACACACAAAATTCTGTGGAGAAGAGCTGGACTTAGGGCTGCAGAGCTGGAAGCTTCAAGATTTAATGGTGACAGTTGGATAGAACTGGAAATGATTGCTAGTAAGGTGGTGTCTTTTGCTATTTGCTTCTTGTTTTCATTTTGCTTTATTAGTGCTAGGCAAGTGCTCTACCCCTGAGCTGTATCTCTAGACCTTTTATATTTTATTTTGAGACAGGGTTTTAATAAGTTGCCCAGGCTGGCCTTAAACTTGCAATCCTCCTGCCTCAGCATCCTAAAATGCTGGGATTAGAGGTATGCATCACTCTGCCCAGCCATTTATTTTCTTTTTGGATGGAAAGATTATCATGTCAACCATATATTTCAGTCCAGATTCACATATACCACTAGCTAAATCGCCATCAACCTGGCCCTGTCACAACCTGGCCCTCTTACCCTTTCCAACCTTCCAACCAACTGTCATAATTTAATCCAGCAAACTAATGCTTATTCTTCTGTATTCTTTCTAGCTTCTTCTCACCTAGTCTAATACATTTTCATAGATTGCAAAGCAGATAGGTATTTCCATTCCTTCCCCAAACAGTGCTCAGAAGACTTTGATGCAAAGATATTTTCCTACAATTCCAATGACTTTCAAGGAGCCATCTTAAGAGATTTCTTAATGCCTTGTAGACATTTAGATGGTAGAATAGATTAGAACATCCTTGATCTGTTTTCATAGGACAGTTGTCTCACAAACCAACGAAAGTAGGTTCACTTTCTGGATCCTATAACCACTCAAAAGCTGTTGTGCTCTCATCCCTCATGAAACTTAACACCTAATGGTGAGCATAGCGGTACAGTAAGACATTCAGATCTAGTGAGCAGTAACCCTGGGAGTACACTGTATGCTCCTCGGCAAAATCCTTAGCAGATTCTCTATTTTCACATCTGTCAGAGATCCACTCTGATGTCTAGTGATGGTTAATATTGAACTCAAAAGTCACCCTCATGCTTTATTGATAAGTCTTCAGCAATTACTCCCCTATTCATTACCTTCGAAAGGCTACACTGGACGGTATCCAATTCTAATCCTCCTTTCACGCTAGGATCAAGTCTCGATGCTACTATGAATTCTGATTGTCATTTGAGGAGCATAAGAGCCCTGTTTCATCAACAGTCTTTTACCTGCTCATGAATATTTCCTGAGGAAGGCTTCTCCCCTAACATGCAGACAGAGAGATGTAAGTGCTTGTATTTTATCAGCAATGTCTCATCTTTCAGTGTTTATTATTTCGCATACACAGATTTCAACATGAATCTACAAAGAACATCAGCCAAACCCTTTGAGTAAAAAAATCTATAGCTAGAAGCAATGTTTCTATATTTCAGAGGACTATCATTTGATCTCCTAAAAGAGTATATTTTGGATCATTAAGAACTCCAGGAGAAGAAAATTTATAATACTATTTTGGGGATAGAGTACAAGGAGGATAAAATTTAATGAACCTTCATTTTATGTAAATACAACAGAATGTTGGATTTATAGATCTGATAACATCAGGGAACTCATTTAATTTTATATAACCCAAGGTCCCAAACTTAAGGAATTAGTCTGTTAAAGTTATTACCCTGTTAGATCAAGGGCCAGTAACTTTGTAAAATATGTACGTCAAGACACCAACCCTGGGTAGCAGGGAGCGGACTGCGGCTTCAGCTGATGCAATTTAAGAAGGATTTTTCTTCTAAAACGAAGATGAACTCACGCTCAACAATTTTCACATCATACAAACAAGAGCGGCACATGAACTATCCACTCTTAATGCAGTTGTAACTTAAGGGAAAGCTATCTTTAAGGACTGGTCCCACGCAGGAAACAGGTGTAGGAAATTCCGGGAATTGTCCTCCAGGGATGCAGGGAGGTGAAATCATTCCAAACATGATGGAACCCAGGTACAGATGACTTTGCACTGGATGTTGGAGTTGAGGGTCACATGAAAAATGTGGTAAAACAAGATGCAAAGGTTGAAGATGGAGTTAAAAATGAGAGTAGCTAGATGACCATGTAAGAGCATTGTGCAAAGTGAGCAAAACACCAGGGAAACAGTGAGCTGCCTGGACTCACCTTTTACCTACATTTAGCATAGTCCCAGTTAGGCGCAGGGTCCAAGATAAGACACTAACACACCTGAGGAGACCACAATAAAGTAATTATGTAGAAAGAAGGGGGCAGAATGTAGGAAAATGACCATAAAAATCACAATAATTTGTTAGACATAACAGCAGGGCCATTATCACTCCTGGCCCAATGGAGCAAGACAGGAGAGTAATCATGTTTCCTTATAAATGGAAAGCAGTGATTTGAAGGCCACCCTAAAAACTTATTTGGAAGAGTACAGACAACCTTAGTGTCACATCACAGGGAGGAAGCTGGCGAAGAGACAGATCTCAGTCTCCTCCCCACCGCCAGGCTCACACCAGGGCTCCCATGGACTGAGCCTGACTGGAAGGCAGAAGACATGAGAGCTTGTTTGCACGATTCATGTGAGTCGGCCTCTCCTGGCACACAGCACTGTGGAGAATGGCGCAGAGTGAGGTCCAGGAATCCCGTGTGAGCTGCTCCGTTTAAGTATCAGACCATCTCTAGGAAACCCGGAAACCACAGACTGGGCAAGAAAAGCCAGCTCCAAAGACATCGACCCAGACAACGCGATGAGAGTCTCCAAAAACCTCGGTTCTGTGGTGGATTCAGTTAGTACAATGTGCTTCCCAAACAGCAAAACTGATTCTAAATTTTGTCCTAGAAAGTGAAGAGGATTGATCAGAAGCATGTAATACTTCTTGTTTCTGAGGATTTTACAGTCTAGTTTGTTTACATAACTAGAAAAATATTTGTTGAATTTCTCATATGCATTAAAGACAAAGAGATCTTGCTTCTGTTGGAGTGTCAAATTGACAAGAGATGGAATGTGACAGTTAAGCTTAATTATCCAACTCGATTAGCTTGAGAGTCACCCGGGGATTAGTAAATCACATACCTGGATGTACGTGGTTGGGTCACAGAGGTGTGACTTTGGAGTCTGTATCTGGGCCCTCATCCCTTTCTTTCCGGAACTGTTCCTCCGATCTGCTTCCCAGTCACCGTGGACTAAGCAGCTTTCCTCCACCTCAGCGTTTTACTATGATGTTCTTGCCTTCAGCTAGTCAACCACGGACTGAGTCCCCTGAAGCCACGAGACAAATTAAACTTGTCCTTTAGGTTGTGGGTACTGTGCACTGTGTCTCAGCCATGGGAGAGCTCACTAATACAACAGCTGTGCCTTCAAAGATATCATGTAACATCTTTGTGAAAGTGAAAAATTTATTTGAAAACCCTAAAAGGGGAGCAGAGAATGAGAGCAAAAGCAAGAGAGAGAGAGCAAGAATGAGACAGAGAAAGAAAGAGAGAGTTTAATTACCTAATGATGTGCTGACACTCCAAGAAAATTGGGTTTGTAGAAGGGGGATGATACATGCACAGGAAGAAAACATTGACACTTTCCTGATATTTATGTGGATCCTTTATCAGTTTCTGGGAGTTACTCCTGCAGTATCAGAACTTTGAACAGTTATTTCATATGTCATAGAGCTCACAGTTTCTGCCCTTATTATCACAAATTTCATACATTCTTCAAGGCTACAGTTAACATGCATAGCATCTTCAGGCAAATTAAGAAAAAAGACAGTTTACTTCTTGAATTGGACCAAGGAGGAAACAGGCCCTCTTCCAGGACAGAAGCATTCACATACCAGGTACTTGGCTTGGCAACCAGGAGGGAAGCTAGACTTCACCTCTCATTTATGTCCCTTGTTTGGGGCTGTTTTATGTAGCACAACTGGCATAATCAAGAAAGGCAGCTATGCATTCATTCATTCATTCAAGAAATATAGTACTCATATACCAAGAAGAGCAATTGCTTTGCAGTGTTTTAGTTTTCCAATCGGACAACAGACAGCTGTGATTAATGGGTAGGCCACAGACTAAATTCTGATGAAATCCTAATACACATTCCTTCAATATAAAAGTGTTGGCTGCAAGGAACCAAAGATAAAAAGAAACCCAACAGACCAATGAGTGTAACCGTAAACTGAAAACCCACAGCCCTTCTTTCTGCCATTGATTCCATTTTCCCACAGAGAAGTTTTCAAATTCTAAAGCCACTGTCTACTCAGAGAACTTATTTGGCTTTGATTCTGGTCTCTTTGTGTGCCTGCCATGGCTTTCTTTTGAAAATGTGTTTTCTCCCTCTCTCTGATATAAGCATAATGTAGTAAAACACCGTGTTGTGGACCATCCAGGAACCAACTCAGAAAACCATGCTGGAGGCAAGAAATCCTACTATGTGGGTTTCTAAAATAGTCAGTGGAAGAAGAAACTGCAGGTCTGTGCTTTACATCTGTCCACATCCCTAATTTAAGGTACACTGAGGCAAGCTTCTCTGTGCCTCAGTTTCCTCATTTGCATAATGCACTTTAATTAGATCAGTAAGGTGTCCTTAAGCTCTTGCTTTCTAAGGCTATCATACAATTAAAACCAGAAACTGTGTCTTTAACGTAGTGTGCTAGACCTCCTCTTTGAGTATTCCCTTAGAATACCTGTACAGTATAATCATTACTTCTTTAAACTCTGTCCCCAGTTTCCAAAATCAGGCGTCCCAATGTCATTTTCCCAATTTTTCCCACAGCTGAAATTCTCCTTCTGTGACTTCTACAATCCCCTTGGTGAAAGAGTTTTCCCTCCTGCCCTCTAAGCCACCTGCTAATTGGCATGTGATGGAGCATCCCACCTGTACGATATCTCTCTCCAGCTAATAAATGACACAAATTAAAATGATCACACTTATCGTATATTCCACTTGAGATTAAATAAGGGAATGTTTTATTCTGTGTAAGTATCTTCCAGCTGTAGGAAGAAAATGTTAATCAGACATTAAAGATGCCAAGAAAAATAAATTCAATGTGTAAATAGCTACTTTGAGTAATTAGCTATTTACTATTTAATAAATGCTAAATAAGTTTCCCCAGTTCACTGTAACACTGGAGAAAAAAATACTGTGAAGGGCACCACAACAGGGTAGTGTTGACAAGATCCTAAAGCCCAGATGAGATATCTAAAAGTTTAAGCAGGTTCTTGCAGCAGTAAAAGAGCCCAGCAGCAGAGTTTAAAGCCAAGAGTGTGGGTCCGTGTGGGAAGGGAAGAAAGTGAAAGGTAGCTCTTTCATGAACAGCAGCGGAGGTCACTAAGTACATGATGGACACAAGCCCTTTCGGTTACAATGGACTGCTCATGGAGCTACAGACGGATTCAAACCACAACAACTGATCATCTCTCTGGTGTGAATGCCTGGTGGAGTTTCTCACCGGGAAACTGCAGATAAAGGAAGCAAGACACTGAGAAGAACAGCCAGACCAGAGACTTACTACACATGGAGTGGGCTGGATGGTTGGGTGACACGGGCAGGTTGAGCAAGCCAAGATGAAGACCTGCCTTTCTGTGGGTTGCCCCAAAAGGGAAGAGTTTTGCATTCGGTTCTGTGTCCAAAGAGGATTCCACAGAGTGTGTCCTTGACCAAGAACTTACACCAGTATTGAGAAAAACAAGAAGCTCATGTCCGTGAGCTCATCTTGGACCTGACACAGAAGGTGTTTCTTCTGTTTCTTATATTGTCCCCTCAGAGGAAACCACAAAACAAAACCAGTGAAGATAATTATTTTCTCTCCTTTAAGCAACCAGGTATTTGCTACTTGACCCTAGAACTGAGGGCACGAGGCTAGACGATGTTTTTCTGACCTTCAGGTTCATTATTTCCCTTTCCCCTTTTATTCTTCCACCTGGTACAGTGGACCCCCCCCCAAGCCCCCAAACTACTACTTTTTAAAGAAATCACTATCTCACATCCTAAAATTGCACCTAGCTCTGACTCCAAGGATGGAATAAGGAAACCGAGAAGACAGAAGCATCACTGGGTCATTTGCTAAACTTCTGCCTCAGGGACCGCCAGGTGAAGCATAAACGGGTGCAACTATCACACCTACTTCACAGTCTTGCCACGAGAATAAAGAGAGTGTAGACACATGAAGCGCTCAGAATAATTACTGCCACAGAGTAAGCAAATAGTATTAGCCACTAATGATTTTATTTCCATCATTTATCAAAATATTGCTAGCGACCAAAAACTGAAAAATAGAGAAAGATAAAGAAGACAAGTAAAAACAACACACAAGTGTATTCATTGTTTTTAACTTATAGGTTTGTCCTTAGCTATATATATTTACATTTAGAATAATGCCATACTATATATTTTGTTTTGTTTTTCATTATCTAACATTGGAAGTATTTACTGGTGTTTTTAGTGTCCCTCAAAAATCATAATTTTTCCATACATAAATTTTAATGATAAGCTACCATATGGTGATAGTTTATTTTATCTTTTCCAATTTATTGTTAAGCTTTTAGGTAATTTTCAGGTTTCCACTTCTAGCTGTAGCAAATTGACTTCACTAGTATTTTCTTGGTTCACATTCTGATGGCCTCTATGCAGGCAATAGCATCCAAGATTACTTTCTGGCCTTTCTACTGATAGGCCCTATATGGTCAAGGTATTAGGGGACCAGTTTTCTAACTTATTTACATTCTGATTATTCAGATAGAAGTCAGGCATGGTGAGTGAGGTTCAAGAAGCAGGATAAAGCAATTTTCTAATGTTTTTCATGTGTCGAGAAGCCAAACACAACCAGACCTTGATGCAGGTATATCACCTACTTCAGCCTAAGTGTTAGTAGAAATTCACTCTACATTCTGGCAACAGGTTTTCTGGATTGCTTTTATCTTTTTCCTTTGCCCACATTAGTGTTTGAGTGGGAAATTGAGGCATGCCATTTCAGTGATGACTAGTTAATTTCTACTTTAGTCATATTTTCTATATTCATATGTAATTGTATATGTGACTCAATAATGCACAGAATTATGTCAGTCATGCTTCTCATTCTGGCACGCTACCATCATCAGTTGTTGCACTTCCCTCTCCCCACCCCCTCTCTCTCCCTCTCTCTCTCTTGCTCCTCTCTGCTCTCTTCTCTCCTTTCTTCCCTCTTATCTGCCTCACCCCCTCAGTGCATCTCTTACATCTAATTCCATTCTCCTCCCCTCAGACACCTGATACCTATTCTCAAATCAAATATTTGATGGGTATTTAAGGTATTCAATCAACATTTCAGGCCCTTTTTACTTGGGAAAAATATATATGTATATACCTGTGTATATATATATATATATATTATATATTATATTCTGTGTATTTTAAAACATACATAAATTTTATTTTGCTACTCTAATTGCATATTTCACATCATTTATCATTGCAGCTTTATATTTTAGAAGCCTGTCCATGTTTCCATACATAAATTTAGATCACCCCTCCTGCAAACCATCCTGTCTGTGGATATTCAATCCTTTTACCTGCTGTTCCTCGTGAGATGGTCACTTAGACTGTCTCCAATTCTTTGCTGCCATCAGTAGATGTTCAAAAAAGTAATCCA
>PVJO010034255.1:0-11144 GCA_004026905.1 Hystrix cristata | reverse complement strand
TTTTTAATTTTTTTATTATTTTTTACCAAGAACATGTATTGGTACATTGCATACATAATGATCATAATCAACATGGTTATTTTGTACCTGTACATGATACATCTTGGTTTTCCCCCCTCTTCCCCCCTTCCCCTCCCCTCCCTTCCATTCACCCACCCCTCCCTATTTGCAATAAATGTAACTACACTTTACCATTTTTTCCCCCCTTTCATCTTACTTTTCTTTTAACCTTCTTCTTTATCCCCCTTTTCCCTATCTAGTTCTGGAATATAAAATTATTTTATCACATTTTTATAGAGGATCTGTTATTCTTCCTTGAAACAATGAAGAAACAATTTTAAATAATTACATGCACGTGTGCTACAATAGGACATTTGAAGGCCACATATTTTTCACCTTCTAGTGAAGCAGGATTTCCAAAGCGCTAATTTGGTTAAAAGAGATCATAACATACCTAGTAATCCTTTCCAGTATCACAATCACTAAAAATTTATTTTTGCAGTGTCATAGTAAGCAGCTCATACTTGAGAAACACATTAACTGAGTTGAATACTAAGATTTAAAAAAGTACAGCAGTCAGATAAGAAAACATATTTGCATATGTGATTATAAACCATGAAAAATGGCAGTAAAAAACTAAAGACAAAAGCAAATGACAGCCTGATGTGATGGTTTAGAGAATTCAGTATGTGGAAAAGAAGTAGAGAGTAACAAAGCAAGATTGTTAGCTTGGTTTGGTTTTGTGTTTTGAGAATGGAAGAGAAGAAAAAGATATTCTTGACCATATTATTTCAGATCTTTTTCCTAAATGATGAGAATTTCCAAGGAGAAAAATAACTCTCTGGTCACAGAAGTAACAGAAAACATCAGCACAAGGTCCTTCGTCTCAGCCTTACTGCAGTTTAGCACTACAGGGAGAGAAAAGAAGAAAAAAAAAAAGTAAAATATAAATAAAAGATAGAGCCGGGTTGGAGATTTAGCTCAGTGGAAGAGCACTTGCCCAGCAAGTTCAAGGACTCGAGTTCTATCCCCAGCACCCTCCACTAGAGCTAAGGAAGTGTTAACTTCATGTGCTATGAAGAACTGTTCAGTGTTCAGGAGTAGAGCATTTGCCTGGCATGCATGAGGCCCTGGGTTTTATCCCCCGCACCACAAAACTAAAAGTTCAGTGAACAACTGCTGGAGTAGTTGCTGAGTTTCTAAGGTTTCATCACTGAAATCAGCCAAGGCTTGGACAAGGTAGACATAAATTCAGTAAGTTAAGAAAGTGCCTAGGTCATTTGGCTCCAGAATCCAAAAGAGAGAGCTTGGCACCAGTTTTTCAATAGACTTGTGCAAACACCAGCTCCTTTTATGGATGACCTTTGTTTTGCACAAGGTCACAAACCCTCCCCCCAGCAAGGTAACTCCAGCTAAAAAGAAACACAAGAACCATGAGCAGGCGCAGCAGCTGCCTACACCTGTGTGAAGGAAGCCTGGCGCACCTCTTCTCGCCTTTTAATCAACAAGCAGCTTCTACCCTCTCCCTTCCTATAAATTCCCCTGCTACCAACCTATAAAGTCATCCAATCTGAGCTTATTTCTTTTCTCCTTGATGGCTGGCCCTCAATAAGATGTTTTTCCTTTTTCCTAGTGTGTTGCAATAGCATTGGCTTCTACATGCTTCTGGCAGCAAGCGCTTGCTCAGTGTCAATAATACTGTTTCTGTTAACGCCCTGGGCCACAGGAAGCCATGACTGGAGACAACCGGCTTGTGCCATCACAGAAGAGCTGGCTCTAATTCGAGCAGTCTGTGGGTCTTACAAGAAATCGGTAGCTAGACATGGAAAGTCTACTCCACATTATATTAAACTTAGCACCTTTCTGGCTTTTAACTTATTCTTAACATCAAAAATTTTAGCAGTTTTTATTCAATAGAAAACAGCCTCAAAGTACCAATCTTGAAGGACAGGAAATTTCAAAATAAATTCTATTTGCTGCTCTTCCAAAAGGGCTTTTACAGATTCAGTATTAGAAAGGAGAAATTAAAACAGTATGTAGAACATTCCTGTGATTAACAGTAGAATTGAAAATCATCTTTAAAAGTAGTTTATACAAAAGCGAAGACTTTAAAGTTCCTTTAAGCACAGGAAAACAAATAATGCATGATCGCATTTATTTGTAGAGCTAAAAAAAAATTAAACTTGTGGAAAAACAGTGGAAATGTAGTTTCCACCAGGGATGGTGGCATGCACCTGGTGGTGCTTGGGGGAGGCTGAGGCAGGAAGACCATCCTGGGCTACACAGTGAGACTCTGTCTCAAAAAAACAAAACAAAAAAAAAAAAAAAGAAAAAAAGAAAAAAAGGTACTTGAAGGGAGGAGGAGGAGTCTGGGTTGGGAAGATGTAGCTCCAGCAACTAAATTTCATTTAGTTGTAAAATTAAGTTTGATAGCTCTATTGGACAATATATGAGTTAACAATAAAGATGTGTTTTAGTCTCAAAAGTTTCTGAGAAGTGTTTATAAATTTTCACCACAAAATGATAAGTACATGAGGTAAACATGTTAATTAGCTCTATTTTACCATTCCACAATGCATATATTATTCAAAACAATCTGTTGTACACAGTGGTAAATATACACATTTTCTTTCCTAATTTAAATAAATTACAAAATAAAGTACCCTTGATGAAGAAATTATTAAATCTGATATATTATTGAGGGGCTTCCCAGTAAATTTAAACTGATTCAAATTCTGTACATCTGGAAGAGAAACAAGCTGTCTCGTGGGGCGAGTGTATTTGCCCGAGGGATAATAGAGAAAAAAACAAGTTAGGCCATGAATTTTATGGTTGTTGAAATGAGAGGACTGCAGTGTTATATTTTTGTGTTGTGAATTTTCTTTAAAAAGAAGTTTTTAAAAAAAGAAAATTCTCAATTCTGATGATTTCAGGTTTCAAAACGAATGACTTACATTGTGGAATGGACTTAATTCGCACTGGGTCCCAGAAGAAGATTAGAGAAACTGCTTTTTATGTGTAGGAAGAGCAGTTAGCATTGTTCTGGTTTTGTGGTGGGTGTGCAGAAAGCACCTAGAAGCTGTTATCATGAAAAAAAAAGAGTGGGGATGTAATCTTTTACTCGAATAACAGAAATAACAATTTTTTAAAATGCAAATCTATCCCATATTTCCTTTGTGTATTTAAATTAATGCTTTTAGGGAATAAGGATAGGTCACAAATCCACAAGTACTTACTTACCCTAACAAAAAACACAGTATTTCATAAATAATACTATGGAAATTTGCTAGTAATATACTAGAAGTTCAACTTTAATAATAAAGTCGACAAATTAAAACAATGGAATTTTTAAAAATCTGTTATTCTTCACTTTAAAGGTTTTTGTTTCACCTAAATAAGCTGCATTTCGTACAGTAATACAACTCATACTTCCAACAATTTACAGTTTCCAAAAAAATCAGACTTTTAATCCCACTTATTCAGTTATGAAGGATTTGTCTGCCAAACACATGACTTTAAATTCTGACCTGACTGACGGAGAAAACCATCAAGTCTATGGTGACAGGTCTTCCTGCTTTCCCTGCGTCACATTAAACATTCGGGGCTTTGTGTACACACCTGTTCCCTACCTCTCTTGCAAGAAGTGAGAGCTAGCTCTATTTATACACCTCAGTTGGAATCCACCTAGAAACTAGTGGGAGACTTAGAGACTAATTTACCCTTTTCTGTTTCAGTAGTAGTCCTGACAAATTATCAGCTATAGTGAAACGCACTGCTATCCCTACATTACTCTCTTAAATTCAGAATCTGAATTTAAATTCATTCATTCACATGACTTAATATAAACTGAGTGCCTATTTGTACACTGTCCAAGTATATTCATTTCCTATTGCTGAAACAACACATTACTGCAAATTTAGTGGCTGGCAATAACACAAGATTATTATCTTACAGTTCTGAGGTCTGACATCCCACACCAGGCCTGCTGTGATGAAGTCCCTGTATCAGAAAGCTGTTTGCTTCAGGATGTTCTGAGGCAATTCCCTTTCTTGACTTTTTTCAGCTTCTAGAAACTGACTGTAGTTCTTGTCTTGTGACTCCCAACTCCCAGAATACCACAGGACCTCGTGTTTCCTTCTATTAACCTTGAGCCCACCACCTCCCTCTTATAAAGAGTCTCGTGACACTGGGCCCACCTGGTAATCCTGGGTACTTTCCTCATTGTAAGAGCTTTAAAAAATCACATCTGTAAGATCTTTTACCATTTAAAATAATATATTCACAGGTCCTATGATTAACACGTGGACATTTTGGGGGGCACAAAATACAACCTATAGTAGTCCTCAGTACGAGGGGCACACTAAAACTTGTTTGGGAAGATAAAGTAGATAATTCCAGTAAATCTAGAATTTAGTTACTCCTACTGAAAGAAAGACAACAGTCATTTTATATAAGTATACATTCTAACTTTTAAATGTATATGGTTAAACTTTTAAATGGTAATTAAGTCAAAAATTAAATGTTTTGATGAGAGTTAGAGAGAGACTGACTTGATCTCTTTTATTTAGAAAATTGCCCAAACTCACTCAATTTAGCATTCTAAACCTAACTTTCTTGGCTTAGAAAGGAAAAATCTGCATTCTCTATACAACTTCGGAGACCAAGTGCCTGGTTGCAAGGTTAGTTGGCATCTCTGATGATTTTGTAGCTTAGGGCCAAGTGTTTCACCTCCAACACAGAAAGGGTATACTGCTATGAAAAGAAATGTAACCAAGTATAGCATGATAATCAGAACACGTGGAAAACTGCAAGATAATCACAGACTTTCCATAACCTTGAAATTGTCTTGGAATTTGTAAAGAGGAAGAGGAATCTGTCCTGTAAACAAATTTTCCTACGTCATAGGAATTTAGAAATTATGACTCCTGGGAAAATTTCCTTCTAACTATATTATAGAAGCAGCTTTTCCTACAGAAAAGTAAAATGATTGCTCACCATTTTTACTGAGCCAAGAAAATGGAGTAGTTGCTCTCATTTTCTGTTTTACGAATCAGAGATTTTTGTTTTGTTTTATGGAAACCATGACAGCTACGTACTGATGGCGTATCCTCAATGTATTATTTTTAAACTGTTTAGGCCTCCAGAGGTATTTAAACTACAAAACCATTAATTAAAAACATTCCATTTTCCTGTAAAGTATGCACAGGTGGCCTATATTGAATGGTACCAAAATGTTTACAGAAATTCTTTCTCCTTTGCTATTAAATAAATTGATGACAGGCACATGTGAACAGTAAATAAAATTCACTTAGCAATTAACATGTTTTATGTTGTATTCCTTTCCATAGCAGGGTTTTGACTTCAGGATTAACAACTCACAGGCTTAAGAGGAATTTCATCTTTTCTCAATAGCTTTTTCATTTAATGGAACTTCCAGTTTGTCTGTGAACCAAAACCTAATTATTTTGTTAACTTCAGGATAAATTTCCTAGGCCGATGTTTCTGTCTAGGGGTTCTAATATCTTTTCTAAATCTCTTCAGCACACTTGCATGCATACTTGTGGCAAGTGTATTTTTACCACTCCCCTGCCCCGCTTCTCTAACTAGACAGTGAGCCCTTTGAGGATTAGAACTGTATCTTATGCTCTTGATTTTCCAGCATATCTTTTGACAGAAAATATTTGTTGATAGAGCTAATTTTGTAGAATGAATAACTTAATGCAGGTTGCAAGGACAAGAATTTGCTGAGTTCTTTCATTCAACGAGATGTCTCAAGATCCCACAAGTCTTATTTTTGACATAGTTTTTAGGAGAGAAGTAAAACTTAAGAATCTCAAGACGCCACAGGCAAATGTGAACACAGTCACAAATGTTCTACACCTGTGATTCCCCAGGCAGAGGAAAAGGCTATATAGCATCACCTGGGGGAGTTTTTCCAGCCTGCACATCCTCACTAACCCACTTTTTTATTAGCACTTTTTGTATCATTCCCCCCAGAGGTACTGTGATCAAAATTATAGTGAATATTTAAATTTAAAAATTGATTACAGTAACACCACTGTATTTGACGTTTCTAGAGTCAATGGTTTGTAAGAGAGCAGATTTAATACAGGACACACACATTTACATGTTAAAAATTTACCCATAAGTCACATTCAGGGCAGTGCAGAACGTCTGTGCACTGGAGACCAGAAAGATCCAGTCAAGAGCTGGGAGCCCACGGCAATGTCCCGTGTAAGTCCATGCCTGCACTAAAAGGCTAAAGAATCTGTACAAGAACCAGGATACAAGGCTCAAGACAAGAGTGAAGAGCAGAGCTCCCCGGAAGAGAACAGCAGCCATCCCCAGCAATAATGAGGAACCGAGCTCCTCTGATGAGAACAGCTGAATCCTCCTCCAGAGAATTAATTGCAACAGAGCTTCTCCTGTAAATCAGCAGTCTGCAATCTTCCCCTCCCGTTCTCCTTTATGGTGTTTTGGCAATAATCCTCAGGTGGGTCTTCTACCCCCAGAGTTCAGCAGGGTGTTCCTGCGCAAGGTGACCATAATCAATCCACCTCAGACACTTGCCATTAAGCCCCATCAAAATCTCCCCTCACTCCCAACACACTTACCTCACCATTCTTGCCACTCTCTGAAGCAGTTCTGGAAGTCTTCTTTTGTGTCTTCAGTTGTGCTGTTATGGCTGCCACCATGTCATGGATTGATTCCAAATGTTTGCCTTTCATGGCCATTTTAAATGTGTGTAAGAGCCAGATACACATTGTGCCAGATCCAGTGAGTATGGCAGATGAGGCCACACTGTAATGTTTTTATGACTCTGTCTTTTCACTGGATGCCACGTGACAGCAGCATTCACCATAGTGTTGATCAAACTCCTAAAGATATTCACAAAAGAGGATTTCCAGAACTGCTTCAGAACATGGCAAGGACAATGGATAAGTGTACTCAAAGCAAAAGACAGTATTTTGACATAGATTAATGGCAATGTGTCTTTTATTGTAACACATTCTTTAAATTGGAACATCCACTGTGTAACTTGATCACTCAGTGCATACACACCGGCGGGCAAGGTGCACATTATCACGCCTACAGCCAGGAGACCAGCACTCCATGCAAGAATGTGGATCCACAAGGTGGACTTTAATCTTACTACATCTATCAACTCCTCTCCAATTCTTTCAAGCTCCCTGGATAAGTTTTAAGACAAAGCCTCCATTTTGTCCCTTCCGGTTAATCATTCTTATACTCTCACACATGACCATTTGATCGTGATGTTTCATTCTGGCTGTTATCCCGAGCAACATTTCAAAATTTGGGACATTTTCAAAATTCAGTTGCCTGTTCCCTATCCTCAGGTTTTAGCACATTATGACCCCACTTAACACTGCTCTGCTTAATGCTGTTTTGGTATTATGTAGTTACATAAAAGTACAGGAAAATTTGGGGATTTCACTGTCATGCGACCTTCGATGTCTCGACTTGGTCATGTGACTTCTTGACAATCTCATGGCAGTTTGTTCTCACTGCAACACAAATCAGACCACATCAGAACAAATGCACGAAGATGACGATATAAGTGTTTCTGAAGATGAGGAGCAAAAGGAACTTTCAACGGATTTTCTAAAAATAAAGTTTAGTAACTGTAACAGAAATCACGGATCAGTGTATACAAAATGACCCCCAACTTTGAAGGAAGTTCAAAGCCAAGACACAGTGTCACTGATGTGATGTCTTGCTATCGACAATCACTTGCCAGTTGAAACTGGAGAAGGCAAACAACATTAGATGGCTTCTTTGAAACGAAAAAACGAAAAAATTTCCATTGAAGAAGAACTGTCCTTGTCAAAAACACGAAGTGTTTTGAATTTTTTTTAGATTTTTATGAATATTTTGTGAATTAAAATCATTACTAGCATAAAAATGTAGATAAGTACTATTATAAAACAAAGAAAATTGATAAATTTTCTTATTCTCTGTTCTGCTTCACCTATCCCCACAATTTACTTGTTAAGATGACCTTGTTTAACACTGCTTCACTCAGTACTAGGACTTCTTAGGAAGCATCCCCCTCGTTACACAGAGTCTGATGGTAGGGACCACTTCAACAGGTGACTTTGTTGCACATTCAGGATGGAGAACTCCTGAGCCACTCAGAGTAGGAAGCTGGGTGGAGCAGAATGGCATCACTGGTACTGGTGAGACATGCAGAATCTGACCTTGTTGAAGATGTCCTGAAACCAAATCTTTTTTTTTTTTTTCAATTCTCTGTATGATTCACACATGCGTTAAAGTTAGAGCCACACCTCACTCATTCTATCGACCTGTGGTATGCAGCAGTAGTGCAATCTCTGTTGTGGTGGCCACAGAAGACTCTTGGAAGGCAGCCTGAGGACACGGGCGTGCCAGAGTCAACTACAGTGGCACTGCGGTACATGCCCTTAATTGTTTGGGCTGGAAAGGACAGTGTCTCACGAGATAATCAACAATGACAATTTCTAGCTTGTGCACTGAGTACCAAACAAAGAGAGAGTGCTGGACAAAATGTTCATATCAAATGCAGGAGTACTAAATTTGATGAATTTCAAAGCAGTCGAGTACCAAGGTACGACTGACTGTCCCTGCATTCCAACACTTACTAGTTATGTTACCTTAATCAAATTACTACACCTCAGTGTCAGCTTTCTGCATTCAAATAGGGATAATGATAATATCAAATCCACAAGGTGTCTGTGAGCCACAGTATTGCTCGACACAGAGTAAGCCCTTAGTCGAAATAGTTCTTGTTAGTAGTGTTAGGTGAAGTTGGGTCTACAAAGAGGTGGAAAATATTGCCCTCGAGTCATTATCAGCTTCGGAGAAAACTAACTTGTCAGTCTTCAGTGGATTTCCCAAATCCTGCAGGTAAACGAAGCTTTCTGGTTGGAACACAGGAACCATTAGTTTTAAAGAGATCATGTACAGATCCTCAGCATCCACACGCACCCACAGATAAGTCACATACAATTAAAATTTGAAGTGCCTATAGCAGTCAACTTTGCTTTGTTTTTTCATTTCCCAATTTGTCTTTCACAAAGATCCACTTTCCAATTTACAAAATATAAAACTACCACCCAGCATCTTTAAATTTTGCTCTGAAATAATGCTCTGGGTATAACAAAACTAAAACCAAACAGAACAATTTCATGGCACCATATGTCCTTTTTGTGTATTCTAGTTGAAAATGATTCATGCTGTTGATTCTCCAGCTAGCCACCAACTTACTCATCTTAAAGGATTTTTTTTTTTTTTGTATTTGTAGTGCTAGGGACGGAACCGAGGACCTTACACATTCTAGGCCTGTGTTCTGCTACTGAGCTACATCCCCAGTCCCAGTTACTTATCCAAGAACGATTCAGGCTTGATGGCAGACTAGACATGGGGGTCTTACAAACTTACTTAAAAATGAAATTAGTCTGCCTGACGGAAAATTTGTTTTGACGATTGGCTTGGCTCTGAGGATAAACTTTTTGATGTTTAATTAGGACAGAATTTCCCGTAATTGCATGAGCTAAAGCTAAAGACACAAGGTTTTGACAAAGATATTTTAAGCACATAAAAATATCCAGCACTCTTAAAATCTTTATGGACTACTAAAAAATAATAAATTTCATTTAGATATCAGGTGAAAAATAATGGATATTCCACAATTTTATAAAATTTCAGAAGTGCATAGAATACTCATAACTAATGGCAGCTCAGGGTCTTTTTAGATGGATTTAATCTCCCAGCCTTGTGACTATAAAATCCTTAAACTGCTAGTAGGTCTAATATAGGAAGTACTGATCTGAAGCTCCAAAGATGTATCTTGGTTTATTATAAAGGAAAGTAAGTAGTATATGGGATATACTCTTATCTCAAGGCCCTTCTTGCCACTCCAATAAATTTATATCGGATTTCAACAGTAAAATTATTTCTCAAGGAAAAGAGCTTAAATGAATGCAGAAAACAGAGTTCTACATTCACAGATCTTGATTTCAGTTATTAATGCTGAAAAAATAAAAAAAATACAAATGTAAGCAGAAGGTAGTAACAGACTTCGATATTATAAACAGAAAACTTGTTTTTAAAGTTATTCTAAAACCTTGTATAGAAATATTGAGGTATAACAGCACAGTTTAAGAATGACAAGAAAATGAAATTTTCAGTGTATACAACCGAAGAGGATACATCACTAGATTTTGATGAGTTCCACTGTGTTTAGTAATTCTTCCAGCACGACTGTCATTCATCGTCAACTATCTCTGTAACTAGAGGTAACAATCAGAATGAAAGATATCTCGTGGTTACAATTCAACCACGGCTCGCTGGGGATTTAGCTCAGTGATTAGAGTGCTTGCCTTGTAAGCACAAGGGCCTGAGTTCGATCCCCGGCACCACAAAAAAAAAAAAAAAAAAAAAACAATTCAACCACGGCTGATTTGAAGAAGCAATAGAAAATTAAGAGATTTGAAGGCCAATCTAAATTTGGTACTAATTAATATTTATTTTTACACAATTAGAAGTTTTTAAAATGTATTTTACTTCAATGTGGTACAACGGCTCGTTTTGCAGGATTTCAATTTATTTGGATATATCAAGATCTTTATTGTTGCCATGAGCATGGTCTATTTTGAATGAATGAATGAATGAATGAATGAATGAAGAAACAAAATTACTTAATCTCCAGAACAGGAAAATCTATAGAGAGCAGCTCCACGGTTGCCTAGATTTAGTGGGGAGGGATTGGGAGATGATAGTTAGTGCTAGTGTGTTTTGTGATAATAAAAATAATGTAAATGTGATTGTGATCATGGTTGTACAACAGTTAATATGTAGGATCTACACTTTAAATCTGTAAATTGTATGGTATGCAAATTTTAGTTCAACAAAACTGTTATTAAAAAATATTATTCCAGGAATAAATGTTATGTGCTCTCTGCTCTCGCTAGGATCTAGAAGGTGGCAAAGAGTATAGCTTGTAACTGAACAAAGAAAAAAAACCAAAACAAAGAAATAAACAAAAAAGACCACAAAAGTATAACCTTTCTTAAATTCATTACATATCTGATATTATAGAGTAACCTACTAGCCAGAATTTCACATAGGACAAGCATAGGAGGAAG
>PVJO010034254.1:0-11186 GCA_004026905.1 Hystrix cristata | reverse complement strand
CTCCTGCTTTTTTTTTTTTCCCTTGGCATTTGTTTGACTCTGGAACAAGAAGGAGGAGGCAATCAGCTTGCTCTGGTCTCTACTGAGTCAGAAATACATCAGACAGCTTCAGCTCGAGCATCCAGAGCCACCCTCAACGTCCTCTGCCCTTTGGTTATTGAGGTTAGTGAGGCTGGATCGTATCTGTGGGCTTCCTTATCTCCTGTATTCCTGTTGGGTTTGCCCAAGGAACACTGAGAAGGGATCATGTGATGATAGGAAAGTGTTAGGGGGTACTTTTCTTCCAGTTCCCCTCATGCTTTGTCACTGTGTGTTGGTTCCCTCTCTCTCTCTCTCTCTCTCTCTCTCTCTCTCTCTCTCTCTCTCTCTCTCTCTCTCTCTCTCTCTCTCTCTCTCTCTCTCTCTCTCTCTCTCTGTCGTCTTACCTGGAAATACAGTGCAAAGGGATTTTGGCTAGAATTAGCTGAGTAGTGGTGTAATCATCAATATATAGCCTAAGAGGGAGCACTTTGTAATTCTCCTCTTCCTTCTCATCTTTCTCTCCTTCTTTTGTGGTACTGGGAATAAACTCAGGCTTTTCACAATGACCTACATCTCTAGTTCTTCTTTTATTTTGACATAAATTCTTGCTAAGTTTCCAAGTTGCTCAGGACAGACTCAAACTTGTGATCCTTCTGCCTCAGCCTTCCAGAGTGCTGGCTTACAAGTGTGTGCCACTAACCTGGTTCTGGGATTCAGATTTCTAATTACCTAAGTTTCCCTGTCGTGTGCTTCCACTCACTAAGTATGGGCTGGTACTTTGCTAAATCTGTGGAAGAGTAGAACCAGGTTCTCCTGCTAGCTGTCAGAAATGCAGGATCTCACACTCTAAATCTACTGAGGTAGATTCTACATTTTCATAAGATAAACATAAATTATGCACATACATGAGAATGTAGGAAATCTGAGCTAAATTACAATATAATTGGAGTATGAAGACTGGGGATTCTACCTGACCTGGTCTTGAGTTTTGACTCTAATACTTAACAGCTCTGTGAAGTTTTGACAAGTTATTGGGTCTTTCTGACTCTCGAGATTTTAACCTGAACAATTATAATAATCCAGGGCCATTGTAAAAAGGCAGTAATGGAGTTCGGCGCTGTGTGGGTGTGCAGCACTTATTCATTAAACAAATACTTACTGTTAAAGCAAATGAGAAGGATGCCTTCGCCTGGGATTGTCTCTGTACCTCGAGCACCCACACAAGCAAACAAAAACTCAATGCAATGAGAACAGTAAAATGAAACTTACACTCAGCCAATCGGAAACTGCCAACTAGTTTCGCATTTGAGACTCTCCTGACAGGTATCCAAATGACATCATCGCCCACTTGCACCCAATCAGGGAACTTCTCTATTTTGCTTTTATTTTGTCTGTAAAGCTAACTCCTCGCGCTGTGCAGAACCTGGCTCCGAGTGCTGCCTGACACAAGAGTCATTCTTCCCCCAAATAAACTGTTAAGAATTTGTCTAATTTTTTCTCTTAAAATTACCAGAAGCTCTGTTGTCAACAAGACATACATGGTCCCTGGCATCCTACAACTTTAGCGTTTTTGAGTCTTGTAGAGCCAAATTACCCTGTTCTAGACCAGGGCAGCCTGGTGGAGTGCACCGCACACTGACCTCCGGATTGCGAGCCACCTTGAAAGGCACCTGCGGGGTGATGTTCAGAAGCAGAGAGCTTCCTAGCACAGTTGAAGCCCTGGGTCCAACCTCCAGCACAGCTAAAAGCAGAACAATGAAGGCACACAGAACTACCTTAAGTCACTTCCACTTTCTGGACCGTGTCTGCAAGTGGGATCTCGAAATACTGAGCTATATGAACACAGCCCAGATCGTGCTTCACGGAACACTAAGCTCGGGAGCTTCCCCACGAGGGGAAGAAGGACACCTATGGCCAAATAAATTTAGGAACTTGTTTCCCTATTAGGGGATCTCAAGTGTTTTTAACCATATCAAAGACTTAACAAAGCACTAAATAAAGCATCTCTTTAACTTGGTGTAATTCGACATTTCTGGCACTTAATGATAACTTGTCTCTGTCTCTTTCCCTCGCTCCCTCTGTAACTCCCCCTTTCCCCTCTCTTGCCTTCCTTCCTTCCTTCCTCCCTCCTTTCCTGCTTTCCTGCCTTCCTATCTTTCTTCTTCTCTCCCCATTCTTTTCTTCCTGGCACAGTACTTTTGGGAGAAGTTAGATTGCTTTCCGAAGCCATTTCTACATATGATAGCTTCAGGGTCTCTTTTAGAAAGTCAGGAAGGAAAGAACATTTTGCCAGGGACTGTCCTACGTAGTTACTGATCTGGAGGATTCCCAGATGTTGTAGGAGGACCAGTGATTAGGAACACAGATTTTAGGAGTTGTCTGACATTAAGTAAGCCTCTGGTTCTCAGTTTCTGTGTTTATAAGGGAGTGTGGATCACCTCGGCAACTCAGAAACCAGGGCTCTGCCTGAGCTGTGAAGGGACCTACTATTGAGAGTTCTCTTTGCTTCCACGTGAGAAGCCACGTGTTGGTGCCCATGAAATGTGCAGGCGGATTTAGTGTTTTTCCTCTGTTCTGACGTGAACATGCGTTCTCCCAGGGTAAGGCTGGTGTGGCTGACCTTTGTCTTGACACGGGCCTGTGGCTTCTGATTAAGAGCCTGAACCTGTATCACTTGCTCAGTGCGGTTTCAGAAATATGGGCACAACCTAGAACAAACCCCACAGATACTTTGTGGTTGTCACCTAAATTTTCCAAACTTTTATTGTGAAAACACACACACACACACACACACACACACACACACACACACACACCCCACCACCACCACTACCAAGTTCTACTTCTTGAAGCTTATTTTCTTATATTCTAGTAAGTGGAAACTGAATAAGCAAGTATATCCTGCTTTGGGACAGTGGTAAAGGAAGACAGGTGGTGACATACCAACAATTTAGGACAGGAGGTCCAGGCAATGAGTGGGAGCAGGCTGAGTCAAAAGGATGTAAGGCAGTAGGAAAGAGGTTTCTGATTACTTTCAGAAGAGAAAGGCTGCTAACCACCTACATTCAAGACGAAGATTCCGTAGAGGAACCGCACTAAACCCCACTTACTAGACAGTACAAGGCAGTTTTGAGGAACACAGGTTCTCTAAGAAATGAAGGGAGAGGAGGGAAAGGAGACATAAAAGATGTGTTCTGTGCATGTACCAACTCCCCATGATGAATGTAATCATTATGTGTTAAAAATTAAAAAAAAAAAAGAACGGATTCTAAAAATGACAAATCCATATCTAAAGCCAAGTTCTACAGGTTATTGGATAGAGTAGGGAATGCCATTCCTCTTAGTTCTTGGCTTGCTATTCTTAAAAATGGGGATAATAAAAGTACTATTTTATTAATGTTGTTTTAGAGATTAGATATTATAACGCATATGCTTTATATGTATTTATATGCTTAGGAGTTGATACGTAGCCAGAACTTAAAGCAACTTGCTATTGTTTTTATTTTTATATTATCAAAACATTCACATACATACCACTCCAGTGCACATTTTATATATGCCAGGTAAACATAATATCATGTGAGAAAATAAAGCACCGTGCAGGGTCTTGTGGCACATTCTTGTAATCCCAGCACTTGGGAATCTGGATTTGAGACCTGCCTGGGCTACCTAGTGAGTTCAAGGCCAGCCTGAGCTATCTAGTGAGAACCTGTATAAAAAAAAGAAGAAGAAAGAAAAAAGAGAATCAAGTACCATAGCCACTCATATTTTGATAATTCAACAAAATAAGCTAATTGGTATTGTGGAAAAAAACATCTGTCTGAACCGTGTTTAAATCCTGGTTTTGCTGTTTCGACAGTTTGGAAAAAAATACTGTAGCCTGTCTGAAATCTTGAGGCTCTGAAGATTAAGTGGATGGGGCTGGCCGTGCAGCCAAGTGGTAGAGCACTTGCCTGGCATACACAGAGCCGAGCATGTGAACAGCAGCATATACACTCAAAAAAGATGACAAATCTGTGTGCACAGCAAGAATGCTTCCCTTAGAATAGCCTGTGGTCCTAATGGCTATGAGCATCACTCACGTAGAATATTTGAATTCTAAAATGCAAATAACTGGAGAATTGATAAACAGGGCTGGAATGGAAAAATGACTTATGCAACATTGTAGACACTCGGGGCCGAGAAACAAGTTCTCCAAGCTTTCAGCCTAATGTTTCTGCCTCTGCATACGTGGGACTCCCCATGAAGGAGCCCTCGAAGTACCTTTGAGCAGCAGAGCAGTGTGGTGGCAAGTATCACGGTCCTGCAATGAAAAATGAAATTGAAGTCTGACTCTGCCGCTTACGGACCTGGTAATGTTGTGCAAGCCGGGCAACTTCTGTGAGTCTCCTTTCTCTCATCCTGTGAAATGGTGATAATGACCTTCATTGTTTTCCAGGAATGTCGTCGAGTTCAAATGAGATGAACAAAGACATTTAAAAATTCTAAAGAGCAGCAGATGTACAAGAGATTTGGTTTCTATTTATACAGTGCATGCTTTACAGTGGGAAGGAAACATATTTGCTTGGTATCGGTTTGTCAGTATATTGAAAAGGATTTGACAGGTTCTGCGTGCAACAGGGCGGAGCGAAAGAGATAAGCCGTGCGAGTCAGCGCGGGCGAACCTGTGGGTGCGTCTGAGTGTCCCTGTAACAAGAATAAGTTTGAGAACTCAGGTGCCCGAAGTTCTTTGTGCATTCTACCTCTGTGATCCAACTTCACTACCAGAGTGAAGTTAAACGTGATGCAAACCTTTTCTTGAAACTTCTAACAAAAATCAAAAGAAATAGAATTCAGAATTTAAATCTTCTTATCACCCCTTCCCCCCTAGTTTCTCCCAATTTTTACGTCTCACAATCTGCAACCATTCCGAGACTTGACTTTAAACTTCCACTACCACCCAAAATCTCAACTTAATTGAAAACAGAAACACTGAGTCTATTTTTTCTCGTCTCTTGCTTTCAGTCACTTTTTTCATGCTTTTAATTGGTTAAATGTTTGTCTTCATGATGAAAATTCTATGCCTTCACTTCTCCATTTCTGTGCTCATTTTCAAAAGCAGGGCAGAAGCAAGACTGAAGTGCTCCGAATTCATCTTTTGAAGTGAAGGAAGGAGTGAGGTTAAACAGAATAGGGCATCAGAATCCTCTTTAGTGCATTGGAGAAGAGTGAAAGATCATAAATCCAGTGTATACATAGTTAAAATTGCTTTCCTCTCTCCAAAGGAAGGACTGAATTGTGTATATGGGGTTGCAGAGCTTGCGTTTGGAATCACGTAAGTGGCAGTTTTAGGAAGTTACTTATTTTTGTATTAATATTCATTAAGATTTTTCCTTTTATTTTCTTCATGCACTGTCTATCTCATGAGCTGAGTTTTTACTGCTGATCAAACCTCTTCAATGCTAGTTTAAAGTATCTTTATTTATTTAAAAAGAGGAGATATCTCTAGATATCTAATCTCTTTAAATACTGAAAGTCTTTCTCCTGGAGGAAAATGCCTTTGTTGATAAGAGTTAGTATTTGAGTTGATCCCTAGCACCAAAGAAACAAAACAAAACAAAAACAAACCAGTTAGTACGGATTCACTGTTTTGAGATTTAATTTAGGATTGTGTGTTGAGAGGGCAGGACAAGCCAGCTATGGCTGAGCACCATCCTGTGGATAAGTAATGAGTTGCGGTGGTGATAGTTGGCATTCTGCAGTGTGATGTTTATACTGAGCCAAGTACTTAACACAACTCTTAAGTTTTCTTATCTATAAATGAGAATTATCTTCCAGCCTCATGGTGTCTGATTTTTAAACAAGCAAAAGATTTATATGATCTGAAGAGAAACCAGAGCACGGTGTCTGACTTTATAGCAAGCTGATAGAACAACTAACAAGATGTCTTTGTATAGCCCAGTGTGAGGGGTGTGACAAATAAACCCAGGTTGTTAAGTAAGAGCAATCATAGTAACAAATAATAATTTTATTATTAAAAATATAATGGCCTGCATTTCTGCAAATCTACCTTCTGTTAGACATCGTGCTGTGTTCTCTACATGAACTATTTCATTTGCTTCTCCTTACTGAGCATAATAACACTGTTATTGTGCTCAGTTCATGGGTGAGAAAACAAAGATTGTGTTTAACTGACTTGTGTGGTCTCATGGTTAATGAAGGGCAGAGCTGAACTCAAACCCAAGTCCAATGCTGCAACATGAAATTTTAACTGCCCCGAGGTGCTTATGAGAGGGCTGGGCCTAGAAATATCATTTTATAGAGAGAAGATTGAAAATAGAACTTGCAGAATCAGCAACATGGGGATTTAAGATTATAATCATTTATCTATCTTGATTTACAATGAGATTACATTCTGATAACCCCGTGTTAGGTTGAAAATAATATAAGCTGAAAATGCATTTAATATTTTAACTACAGTTTCAGTCGCTCACCCTGGGACAGTGTGACTGACTGGGAGCTGAGGTACCTTCCACTGCCAGCACTGTGAGAGGACCACACTGCGTATTACTCACCCAGACAAAGAAGGCCTGAAAAATTTGAGATATGTTTTCTATTGAATTTGTATTGCTTTTATACCACTAGAAAGCTGAAAAATCCTTAAGTCAAACAATTTCAAGTTGTAAATTGGGGCCGTGTGTGTGTGTGTGTGTGTGTGTGTGTGTACTTGCTAAAATTATGTACAACACAAAAATAAGTCTGTCCATGCTTTTGTGGTCATCTGAAAACATACAGAGCTGTTAAAAATGTAGTTGACAGTGTGCTTTGCCAGCTAAATTTGAGTAAGGCCGTGCTGTACCTCTTTGTTTGAGGTTTCATGTGGAGAGGACTGGAGGATGGAGACAGTAGGAATCAGGGCAATTTACAGACATATACAGAGTCCACCAAAAAATGTATATATCAGGAAAAGTAAAATTTTATAAGTATTTTAATACTACATTTATTGAGACATCATGAGATTAATACAAGTTACCTTTGGCCTCCACAATTACAAGAGGTGCTCAAAGTGGTGGCCATTATGTTCCAGATATTTATTAGTATGGCCAAGTGCTGAAATTTGTATACTTTTTTTTTTTTTTCCTGTGGACTCTGTATATGGTCCCCACTTAGACCCTGACCACCATCCACATTCCACCCAACTGCCTTCGGCTTCTTTAGTTTCTAAGTATTCAGCACTTTCACTGTTGTAATCACTATTTAAGAACACAAGAGGGTGCTAAAGGACCTCCGTTCTCTAGTTCTTTAGTCCCAGCTATTAAAACGGCATGAATAAGGAGTATTCACTGTGCGTGGATTGCAAATATTTCTCCTATTTGGGCTGTGGACTTTTCATTTTCTTAATAGTGCCCTTTGAGACACAAAACATTTTGATTTTGATAAAGTCCAATTTGTCTACTCTTTTTTTTATTATTATTTGTGCCTCAAGTTTGCTTTTTTTTTTTTTTTAAATTCTGAATAGGAGTGTGCTACCATACCTACCTTCAAGTTTAACATTTGAAGTGCTTTTGCTTAGTTCAGTCATCCGTTAAACAGTTTTGCTTATATGAGTGGGGTCTCATCCCTTGATAAATGGCTGTAAAAGTACTCAGGAGAGAAAACACGTGTGCTTAGGAGGGAAGGTTGATTGATTTGCCTGGAGTTGTGAAGCTAGTAAAAGACAGAGTTGAGAATCAAACCTATGTCTGAAGTCAAAGCCTATTATTAACTTCTCTAATTATGCCAAAAAGGCATAATTACGGTGACCTAAGAAAGAACAAAAAAGGTAATCAGCTTTCCTTCAAAGAGTGAGTAAAATTTATATAAAGTAGAGAAAGGGAATTTTGTTCCTGGGGACTGTCGTTTGCAAAAGACATGTTCAAATATAGCACATCAACATAAAACAAGCAATGAGGCGCCTTGGCTACCACCTCAACTTCTTTGTTCCAAAATGCCACTCAGTATTTTAAGTTTCATTAGATGTTCGCGTTTACCGTGGTTGGCTATAATGATCACTTCTTACGGACATGTGAGGGTGCTAAAAGATCTCTGTTCTCCTGGCTCATATGTAAAAAATTCCTGTTTCCTTTACTCTTAATGCTTTTTCCTTTTGTGGAAAAATTATTTAGACTTAATGCTTAGGTTTCAAGATTAATAGATATTCAGCTCCAGAGTTTTTGATGATTTGGCATTATTTTTATGAATGTAGTAGAATTTTAGAGCTACAACAACTTTTGAGATAAGCTTTCCTTTTTTCTCCTTCTGTTGCCTTCCTTTCTTACCTCTCTCTTTCTTCTTTCTTGGGACATTTTGTTAAATGCAATCTTCTCAGTTTGAAAAAAAAAGTAACTGTTCCTTTTGAAATGACAATTATTTACTAAAGTACAATCTCTGACCTTATTTTCACTATTATATCAGGCTTGGAGGTACATCAGGTACCTTCAGAGGGCCACATAAAAGTGATTGAAAAGTCATTGCTGGAGGTCAGGTGACTGGCAAACTATGCCTGGAGATTAAATTATGCCCCTACCTCTTTTTGTTCAACCTGCAGACTAAAATGATTTTTTTACATTTTTAAGGGGTTGGGATTTAAAAAAAAAAGAATATGAAATTCAAGTTCAAGTGTCTGTAAGTAAAGTTTTACTGAAATACTGCAATATTCATCTGTATACATATATATTACCTGTGGTCTTTTCATGTTACAGTTGCAAAGTTGAGTAGATGCAGCAGAGAATGTATCTCAGCTTTTTAAACAGACATACAGTTATATAAGGTAATAATTACAACACAGTATTGTTGGAGTTGTAATATACATGATATAACAAACATACACCATGTATGATTAAATATGATGTAGTATGCATAACAGAAATAACACAATAATTACTGGAGTGACCTGTCCATCTCTCCTTTCAATTATATTAGTATCAATATTGTGTAGTTGGGAATGAATTAAAATGTGTATAGTAAAACCTAGAGCAACCACTAAAAAAAACTCAAGCATAGACAAAGTCATTATTAATTAAAATGTTATATTAGAAAATATCCTCTTAATGGGACGGAAAGCAGTAAAAGAGGAATACAGGAACAAAAAGACACGAGACACACAGAAAAGGCAAATGGCAGATGCAAATTCAACACTATTAACATCAGATGTGAACAGCTTCAACAATCCCGTCAAAAGGCAGAGATTGTCAGACTGTATTAATAAACAAAATCCAATTATATAATGTCTGAAGAAGACACCATTTTGTTTGTTTTCTTTTTGTTTGATTTTTACTTTATTTAATGAGGAAGTAAAAATTGTGTATATTTATGGGATTCAATGTAATGTGCTAGTCCATATATGCATTGTGAATGGTTGAATTGGGTTAGTTAACATGTCCATCACCTCATATACCAATCATTTCTTTGCAATGAGAAGAACATTTAAAATCTACCCTTTTACCATCTTGAAATACATACTTTATTATTAATTAAAGTTGCCATGCTGCGCAATAGATCACCAGGTCTGATTCCTCTTGCCTAACTGAAACTTTGTGCCCTTTGACTCACACCTTCCCTTTCCCTGTTCATTACACCCTCCATATCCCCCGTCAGCCTCTGTAATCATCATTCTACTTTCTACTTCTATTGGTTCAGCCTTTTTAGATTTCACGAAGAAGAGAGATCATGCTGTATTTGTCTTTGTGTGCACATGTGTCTATCTTATTTCACTTAGTATAAGAGCCTCTAGATAGATCTATGTTATTACCAATGATAGAATTTTCTCCCTTTTACAAGCTAAATAGTATTCTTTTGCCCGTGTAGACCACCTCTACCCACTGATGGGCAGTAGTGTGTTTCCCTATCTTAGCTATTGTGACTAGTGCTACCATGAATATGAGGGTACAGATAATCTCTTCAGTGTTCTGATTAGAATTCCTTTGGATGCATACCCAGAACTGAAATTTCATGATCATATGATAATTCTACTTTTTTTTTTTAAGAACTCTCATACCCTTTTCCAATCTAATTTAAATTCCCAACAACACTGTACAAGAGTTCCCTTTAAGAAACATCGTTTTAGGTTCAAAAATACAAATAGGCTGAGAAAAAATGTTTAAAAATTAAAAATACAAATAGATTGCAAGTAAAGGAATGGAAAATGATGTAGCGTGCGAACAACAACTTTGAGAAAACTATGCTAACTATACTAACACCCTCCAAAATAGTCTTGAGCGCAGAAAATATTTGGTCTGCAAAATTTAAAATGTTAACTATCTGGCCCTTTATAGAAAAAGTACTGTCAGCGCTTATGATGTAGGAAAATATGTTAACATTTTGTTATATTAAAATATTAATATTGAAACATTCTATGCTATGTTTTACATTATATAAAATATATTAGAACTGTTTATATATGTTGTTTACCAATAAAAAATACATTTTTCATGTGCATTGTAGAAGTGTTTTCTGAATCCAAGTGAGTAAGCAAATACCTTAGGAAATCATTCTGTACTAATCCTATTGTTTTCAAAGTAGGGAAACTAAAAATGATCGCTGAAGGGTCCAAAACAAGTTTTCGGGAGAACCAAATGTAGGCTTCGGCTCTTCGTACTACATCACTTTGCAAACATCCTCACCATTGACTTCTGCCCTCCAGTCTGCAGTTACTAGAGTAAGGTCCGTTTGTGGTGACTCAAGACTCTCTCTATCACTGGACTTAGTGCTACACAACATATTCCACACTGTTTTCTTGGTCTTTATATGTGTCTTGGTACATTCTGATCTTACAAGGGCTATATAGAGAGGTTGAGGCACACCCTGTATCATGACCAGTATCTTCTCTGGGTGGAAAATACAGATTCAGTAGAAATACATCTTGCATGATCTAATCACCTTTTGAGCTAGGAGTGTGATGCTAGGAACAATGTGATCAGAAATATTTCTGTAGTTGAATATAGATCTCCCTGGTCGGAATGATGAAGCTTACTTGTGACTGTCACAAACCAAGAAGGATACAAAAAAATATGTGCATATCCAAAAGAATTTCCAGGATGATGAAAAGATAGGCAACACTGAGGAGTAAGAGTAGAGGAACTGGGTGGCGCTTGGTCCAGGCATAGCTCAGGTGTGGCAATAATTTGCTTCAAGAATGCCTCTCCTGA
>PVJO010034253.1:0-11171 GCA_004026905.1 Hystrix cristata | reverse complement strand
AAGTATGTTAGTGGTATCTTGATTGGAATTGCATTAAATCTGTATAGTAGTTTAGGAAGTATAGCCATTTTCATGATGTTGGTTCTTCCTACCCAGGAACATGGGATGTCCTTCCATTTTTTGATATCCTTTTCAATTTCTTTTTTTAGGGTGCTGTAGTTTTCAATGTAAAGGTCTTTTACTTCTTTTGTTAGATAGAGTCCTAAGTATTTCATTCTTTTGTGTCCTATCTCTTTTTATTCTTTTTTTTTTTTTCTTTCCGGTGCTGGGGATCGAACTCAGGCCCTTGTGCTTGCCAGGCAGTCACTCTAATCACTGAGCTAAATCCCCAGCCCCTGTTTTTATTCTCTTATCATGATAAATTTTATTTTATGAATTTTAGTTTTTTAAGTTATTTTATAAAATTTCAATAGCATCCATTCTTTTGTTATTAGTGTCATGATTTCTATTGATACCTTTTCATTAATACATGTTTATAGTACACATACTAATAAATACATCGATAGTGCATAATAAATACCTTCATCACATGAAATTAGTATCTATACATATCATAACTTGATTATTTTTAATTCTTGTTTCCCTTCCCTTCAACCTGTCTCTCTCCCATCCTCAGATTCTCTTTTTATTTCTATTCTATTGTCTTTTTATTTCTATTATAATTCTTTGGGTGTTTTTAGGGTGCTGGCGATCAAACTCAGGGCTCTGCACTTGCTAGGCAAGTGCTCCTCCACTTGAGCTAAATCTCCAACCCCGATAATTCTCAAAAGGCAAGCCAGGCATAGTGGTACATTTCTGTAATCTCAACACTCTGGGAAGCTGAGGTAAGAAGATAGCAAGTTCAAGCCCATTCTGGGCAACTTAGTGGCTTAGTGAGAACCTTGTTAAAATAAATTTTGAGAATTTAAATTTACACAATCATCTACAAGATGCAGAAAAAAACCCTGTGATTAAATTAAAATCTCTTTGTGATAAAAGTCCTGAAGAAATTATATACAAGGGACTTTACCTGAATGTAATAAAAGCATCATATAATAAATTAACAACAAATAACACAGTAACTGAGGAAAACTTGAAAGCATTTCCTCTAAAATCAGAAACAAGAAAAAAGGCCTGACTGTTAGAAACTGTTCAATATTGCACTAGAATTTTAGGTCAGAGAAATTAAGCAAGAGAAAAAAACAAAGATAAAAGTACAGAAAGAAGTACAATTGTTCTGATTTGCACCATAAAAAACTCCACCAGAAGTTTTTGTTTGTTTGTTTTGTTTTGTTTTAGATATGGTAAACAATTTCAGCAAAATAACAGCACAGAAAATTAACATAAAAATCAATTTCTTTTCCGTACATTGATAGTGAACCTGCTGGCAAAGAAATCAGAAAAACAATTCCATTTATAATAGTCTGGGAAAGTAAAATAAATAGAAATTGACTTAACCAAAGAGGATAACATCGCTAACCATTATATAGAAAACAATGGCTTTTAAAATAACATGGAAAGTGTCCCTTCCTGCTATTTTTGTGAAAGAGTTTTCTAGAATTTCAGTTATTTCTTTATTAGTTATTTGATGGGTTTTACCACTGAAGCCATCTAAGTGTGGAGGGTTTTTTTTATTGAAACGTTTTTAGCTTCAGTTTCCATTACTTCAATAGATATACAAATATTTGCATTTTCTATTTCCCTTTGACATGCACTATAATAATAAAAGTTATTGCTATTTACTACTATTCAGTATAAAATTGTCAGGGGCAATAATGTGTGCAAAAGTAAAACTACTTTAATTGTCTTACAGTACAATATTTTAAGTGCAGATCGGCTATTTTTCCAAATGCACTCAGCTCCGTTGGCCTCACAAGCCCTCAGCTTGACATCTCCAGTCATTTCTTAGCCTCCCAGGAATGCGAGTTGAGCTCTTTAGCGATCAGACTGCCTGGACATACCAAGAAACCATTTCTACACTAAATACATTATGAGAAGCAGGAGCCAGGTCCTCCTTACTCTCAAGTGTGTACGTGTCTCTAGGGTCGCGCTGCACCCCACTCTCTCTGTGAGAATGCATGGTGAAGAAGTCCTCCCGCTTGGTCCAATAATCACTCATCTCTCTTTATTACTCTCACTCCAAACCTGAGAGTTGTTCCTCCATTTATCCTAAGTACCTTCCTTAAGCCACGGAGTCTTTATTTTATAGATAATTAAACTGTTGTGATACTATATATATTTATTTTCTGCTTATTCCTAGTGGTGACCTTCCTCTCCCACACTTGAAAAAATATGGATTTATTAATTATTTGTCTCCATTGAGAAAATTACAGAGAAACACAGGAGGAGGTGGATGAAAATAGGTATTTGTATTATAGTGCACTACCCACACATTTCACACTAGTATTTTATCATCAATAATCATATTTTAATATTGATGGGATTCTCATAATTATGTAGAAGAAATTAATTAAAATGTTAAAATAAATTCAAATATTAGGGCACATCAGAGTTAATCCAGTGTTATTTTCCACCGTATTTTCTCTAATGGGCTTATTTCATATGTGTAACATCCCTAAATATCATTTACGTGAACCTTAAAATCCTAAAAGGAGTGAAGTTACTTCATGTGTATTTACTGAAAAATTACCCACATATAGGGTGTTTCAATTTTCAGAGTGAAAAAGTTCTCTCTTTTAGTGTTAGGCTTCTTCAGGAAATTGAATTAGATATTTTATTTTACCATAAATAAGGAATATAGATGACAATTAGTAAAAATTTGAGAAATTTCTACAGGAAAGCCTTAAAAGTACTGATGTGATTTAAATTGGGCTTGATGTTTCCCTTCATAATGATTGAAAAATTATCTCCTTTCCTCGTCAAAGATTGATGGGAAAGAAATTAATGGAGATGATAGGATGATTAAGGCTTTTATCTGAGCTCCTTATGTCTCTATCGCTGATAGCAACAAAGCTGCTGTGTGAATTTTAAAAGTGTGCAGGGAGGAGGCAGAAGATTGATGTAAAGTAACTTTTTAATTGGAATTTGTTTTCTTTCTTTACTTAGAATATCAAAACACTGATATTCCAGGTCATCAACCTCAGTCAGCAGAATTAAAAGGTTTAGGAGAAGAACACAATCATTCCTCTAAATTATAACCTATATAACATATTATTTAAAGTTAAAGAAGTCTAATTTCAGAGAAGAAATAGTTGGATTTTACAAAAGATTAAAACAATTGTTCACAATAAAAATTCTGGTTCTAGTTCTTGTGAATTATCTAATGCCAGAAGAAATATTCTCCTAGAAGTAACTAAAAAATTGGATTAAAAGAACACAATCAGAACAAATAAGGTAGGGCTATTTGAAAGCACAAAGAAAAACTAAAATATCAATAATTGGAGGGAAATAAGAAAGATTTTTATGCCTCATTTGATTTTTTTTTTAACTTGCTTCATGGGGTAAAACTCAAAAAGAAATCACCACATTAGCCCTTGAGAATGTCTCACTAGATGGGAATATGATTTTAATTGAGGGATTCATAGAGTTATAAATTGAAAATCCAGTAACTCAGACACAGGCAGTCAGTTGAAGTCTTCCTTATATAATTCTAGGAGTTATTTTCTCCTAGTCATTTGAAAAGATAGACATTAGAATGTTCCTTATGCCAGCTGCCACTTCTCCTCCATATTAATCGTTCCCTTTAAGTATGGGTGAGATGTGTTTTTCTTCCTATTAAAGGTGATGGAATCTTGCAGATATTAAGCTTCCAAGCCAGCTGATTTTACAGTAATAAAAAGAAGGATTATAGTAGGTAGGCCTAAGCAATACGAAAGCTTTCAAAAAACAAATGGGCTTTTATCTGAGAAAGGAGACTCTCTTGATGGCTTAATGAAGCCAACAGACAAGATGAAGAATCCCACAGAGAAAGAAACTGCCAAAATCTGTTAGAAATGGGGAATACCCTATAGGACCAGAGGGCAAAGTCTAGCCAAAGATAAGCAAATATCTTCAGTTACACCAATAAAGACAATAAATTCGTCCAACAAACTGAATGAATTTAGAAATGAAATTTCCCCCATTCAAATCTCTAGAGTAGAAGTCAAACTGATACATACATAGGATTTGTGAGATTTTGAGCAGTGGAAACAAGGAAGCATGTCCAGACTCCTGACCCAGTAAAAACATGACATAATAAATATGTATTGATTTAAGCTTCTATGTTTATGGTGATTATTTAGAGAGAGGTGAAACTAATAGACCATTTGTCAGTACAGACATTCTATTTTTCTGGAATAAGAATCAGAAATAAAACAAGCAGAGAATAGCTATTAAGTATCAAAACTTTGATTCTCATTTGTTGGAAAAACAAAAATTGTATTTCAGAACCTACCAAGAAAAAGATGCTCCAGCCCACTTCCCGGGTTTGAACTAAGTCAGCAGAAAGGATATACTCTAGAATAGGTGTGTAATAAAAGGGTCAGATTCAAATAAATCAAGAAGACTCTGTATACATTTTTTCTTGATGTTCATCTGGTACATTATTACACAGACATGTAAACATACACACTTGCATGAACACATAAACAGAGACAGAGAAATAAAGAGAAATCCAAGCACATTCGGTCTTCTAGAGGTTAAAATTACACAACAGGACATGAATTTGAAATAAATATGAAAACCACAATATAGAAAATACTTGGAAACACAGATCATTTCACCTGAGATATTGATGTTGTGCAAAAGTATAATACCAAGTGGTTATACAACACAGAAGAATATCAGTGAATTAGACAATGGGAATTAGAACATAACCATTTAAAATACAGAGATGAGGGAAATGAAATGGCAAAGTAAGCAATCAGCATCAAAATTCAGCCTGTCTGAGACCCAGAATCCAGACATCTGAAAAATCAGCAATTTGGTGAAGACAAAAAATAAATATAAGTAGATATCTGGGAATTGGGAAGGAACTGGCATGAAAATTAGAAGATACAAAGAAGTTAGAGATATGGATCATGATTTGTTTCATTTATAAAATTTGTTTCAATTATAGTTTTAGTTTGCTGAAAACAAAATGTGTGTTATCTATTTCTTTTTCCTAAGAATATTTTGAGTTTATGCCTAGCTCTGAGTAACTACTTTGAAGGTAACAACACACAGTGTAAAAAACAGATCACTCTGGAAGCTTACCATAACTCCCAGGAAGGGGAACCTGTCTCTTCAGATGCAAGGTAAATCCCTGGGGTTAGAAGCTCCCAGGAGAAATGGCAGGCTAGATTGGTGGCACTGGCCCAAGGAGAAGCCCACAGCTGTTGTGAACTGTAAAAGCTGCACGGAGTTTTGCTCTGAGGTGACTCTTTACACACAGCAGAAAACAGTAGACAAGAGAATCCAGTGTGGTCCCTGCCATATTGCCAGAATGTTTAATCAAATGCCATTTTGGGAAGTGTTTGATTATTTAGGACTGAGACTCAGAACAATTAAAAATCAACTTCAATTCAGAGTTATGAATGTTATCTTCCCACAGTAACTGAGAGACAGTGGTGTACAGGGAGTGGTTTAGACTTATAACCTCTGAAAAGCTTAAGTGTAGGCTGGGAAGGACACAGGGAAACAAACTCCATGGTGAGGTGCCAGCCTAATTTGTGCTGCACTCAGAAATGGCCTGGTCTGAAAGTGCTAGCATGAAGTATAGCAGGATGCTTGAACCCTTGCCCTGCTTCCTATATCCAGCACAGATCAGAGGGCTGATTGCCTTCCCCATCTACTGATGTGAGCAAGGACATACCCTCAGCTTGAAAGATTGCCACAGCCTGGGGTAAACAGATAGAGGAGACTCTGGAGTGGGATGGGTGGGATAGATCACAAAGCCATAGGCTGTAAAGCTAGGTGGAGAGAATTGTGACTTGCTGGATTCTAAAACTGTGAACCTTGGTAAAAGAACAAACACATTTAAAAAACACTGACTTTTTTTTTTTTTAAATTTTTGCCAGACTCTTCTTTTTTTCTTTTTTCTTTCTTTTTACAGGTTTTGTGGGTTGGGAGAATTTTCCATTTTCCTTTTTTATTTTTCCATTTCCTTTTTTACTTTTAATTTTTTCCATTTAATTTTTTATTCTCCATATCCTTTTCTTTTTTCCTCCTCATGTTTATCTTCTTTTCTTGTTTGTCTTTTCCTACTATCTTTATATATTTCTGCTCCTATTCTTCTACACCTTACTAGGATCCTTTGTCTCAGTTTTATCTCCTCTTTCTCGTCTTTTATTAATTTTTAAAGTTTTTCTTCTTTTATTCTCCTATTTGCCACTCCCTGTATCTGTACTTGTATAACCAAAGAAACTTATAAAAGCAGTCAGAGGAAAGAAAACACATTTTTCTTTAAACAATAACTGTAAAAGCAGTCAATGACGTTAAAAAAGATTATGGAAAGTGGAAGATAAGAAAATAGCATCTGCAATGTAAAATTCTATATCGTATTATTCAAAAATTAGTGGCATATATTACTTCTTATATACTATACAGTTTATTATATTAGTATAAGTATCTGTGATAGAAATATCTATCTGAAATACAAGCTTGTAATATGTTATCATGGAATATTGAAGGTATTCTGTTATGTTATAGGTATCTACAGTCTGAATAAACATACAATGGAAAATTCTATTACATATCCTTCACAAATAAATTATGTGTATTGTTTTCTAAATACTGAAAGGTTTACTTACATTATTTTTTCTTCCTCTTAGTGTATTTTAGAAGGAAACACTAACACTGTTGTTAGGGAGGAAATTTTCATCTACTTTTCTGTTTTCATCATTACATTCCCAGAATTTATGACGTTACTTTCAGGTAATGCCTCTACCCTAGTGGCCAGGCTTTTTGATCAGTGAATAAATCAAAAATTTTGTTTCTCTTTTCTGCTTATCACAATACTTCTTAAAAGTCGCAATTATACAATTAGTGTTCATCTGTAGATTTCTTAGAGATTTCTTCCTGGTTTTTGAAATTTCTATTATAATGACTCAGTGCAAATACTCATTTATAAATGACAGCGATAATTACAAAGACTCAGTATGGAAAATTTTGTGGTGTGATTCTTAAATGTCACTTATGTTAAAATAACTCTAGGAAAAATTTCATAGTCCTGTGTTGAATATTGATAATTTTGATTGATATGGATGAGGTAGAACAGAGGAATACGAAAAATGAGCATCCAAAACTTTCAAGCCTGTTGAAGTGATCATTTGATAATTGAAGAGAAACTCTGAAAAATTGATCCAGGTATTAAGATGTGTCATGAAACATTACCGCCCTCCGCCCCCCCAAAAAACAGAGACTCAAGAGATAGGTGAAGGGAGGTGAAACGAAGGGAAGGAGACAAGACTTAAGATGGATTATGTACGTGTACCAGTTCCCTACAAGGAATGTAAATATTATATTCTACAAACATATATTAATTAAAATATTTTGTTAAATTAGAAAAAGAATGGGCTCATAACTAATGTCACAGAAAGTGGTAAATATACAGTACCCACGTTTTTGGAATTAATAAAAATTTTCAGGGTAGTTTTAAATTTAATGTAGTAAAATAGTATGTGACAATTTGTTTTCTAATGAATTTACTTCTATTTCATATTGATTTGTCCTCCCTCTACATTAAAATGAATTTCTAAATTAAGGGGCAAAGGTTTTCTTTGTCTTGCCTTATATTTATTTATGAATTAAATTTAAAAGTTCTACATTCAGCTATATAATTTGTAATTAAAAGTCCAAATGGTGTTGTATTGAGTTGGTGATTAAAATGCTGTCATATATCTTCCAGAAAGTACCGCTCATTGGTCCATTCAATCTTTAAATATCTCTCTCAAGTCTACTTTATTTCTATTAGTACAAGGCAAACTTTCATCTCATTTTAAGAAGGAGTTTCTAATGTGTTTTACTTTATGTTTTAGACTAAATCTCTCTTTCTGTGAAGCAATAACTACAGTAATGAATGTAAATGACAAGTCTGCAGACTGTTTTCTCTCCTGCAGTGGAAGACTTCTCATAATGATATACAAAATTATATGTGTGTTCTGGGCTTTTCTTGTAGTTTTTATTCAAATTATACCAAAATTGGAAAAATATTGGGAAATATACAACCAAAATAAAGGAATAGTGAGTGAAAAAAAGAAATTTTGCCACAGAATCTGTTACTTGTCTTTTACATTTCCTATATTCAACTCAAATTTTTGTAGTAATCAAAAAGGGCTGACATCTATCAAAGACATGATTTTTAAAAATAAAAATGCAATTATCTTTGTCTCTGTAAAGAACATTAATAATGGCTATGGATTGCCTCATATTAAGAAAGGAATGTTCAACTGTAGAATAAAAACACACAAAGTTAAGGGAATAGATAAACCCAGCTATTTTAAAAATAATAACATGTAAGCAGTGATCTCAACCTAATATATCTGATTACTGGTGAAGTGGTATTTAAATGTAAGAAATTATTACAATTCATATTCTTGTTCCTACGTGTTTAGAAGTGTTTGAATCACTTTGAATCATTAAGTGTCAAGTGCCTTGAACTAAATTACTCTGTTATGCTATAGAAAGACCACGTTACATTAGAATAGTTCAGTAAGTATCTCTTGAAGGCATAACATACATACGTGTTGTACTCATTGTTAGCAGCGAAAGGGTGGGAGACTGACAGGGAAAAAGCCAAGATGTAGTGCCTATTATGAGAGTATTTGCTAATTTAGGAGAAACAAAAATCATTTTGAAGGAGTCTCCATCTAAACAGGTCTCATCAAGTATATATGTAAACAACTGCACTTCAAGCAAGTAATCAATTTTTGCCTTTTTCTTTATTCTCTTACTAATGTCTTCACCACAAAAGTAAAAGAGATACAACAGGAACAAAAAAGTGCATTATTAGATTTGTGATGCTGATGTAATTTGAATTTGGCTTCTGCCAGCAAAGTTGATAAATTAAGGCAGAGGGGATGCGAGAGATTGAAATAGTTACAACTCTTTGTGAGACAAAGAATAGAGAGCAACTAAAATATGGAATCCTGCTGCCACAGATCTCTGTACTCTTATCCCTCCTCTTTTACCTTTTCTCTATATATTCCAAGCTCTTAGTCAGTGACAGATTCCCCACAAATTCCAGTCTGCTTTCTATGCCTTAACTAGATTTTCTTCATATTGCTCTGTACTGAATTTGATGCAACATCAGCCCGCTAGTCTCTAAGCCCTTTGTAGATACAGGCGATAGTTTTTCTTCTGTAGATATCCACACCATAGTACCTAGAAAACTTGGTTTTACACCAGTATTTTCTTTAAAATAATGTAGAAGCAATGAAACATGCCAGAGACTATTTTTTTCTTAAAGTGATCAAAAAGAGGAATAAAGAGGCCTGAAGTCAACAAGGAAAAGTGAATTTGTCAACAGAAGAGAGGAGTTTAATACAAGAGTAGTCACTTGTTGTGGACTGATTATGGGCAACTTGAGCAGCAACACCCAGCTGGGCTGAGTTGGTGTGGTTCTGGGTGTAGAAGACCCACCTGAGGATTATTGCCAACACACTATAAAGGAGAACGGGAGGGGAAGATTGCGGACTTCTGATTTCCTAGGAGAAGTTCTGTTGTGGCCAATTTCCCTGAAAAGAACTTGTCTGTTCTCATCGTCTGAGGAACTTAGGTCCTCGTCCCCAGGAATGGCTGCTGTTCTGTTCAGGGGAGTTCTGATCATCGCCATTGTTTTGAGCATCGCATCCAGGCCACAGGTCAGATTTTTCAGCCTTTTAGTGCAGACACAAACTTGCATGGGGCATTGCTGTGGGCTCCCAGCCCTCGATTGGATCTTTCAGGTCTCCAGCCTACAGACAGACATTTTGTACTGTTCTGCATTTGGCTTGGGGATGAAACTGTAACTTCTAAATGTAAACGTCTTGTGTTAAATCTACTCTCCTGCAAACTATTGACTCTAGAAAACAGATTAATACATCACTGAAGGTCAGTTAGGGGCAGGTACTTCAAATGAGAACTGATAATGAAAAAGAACAATCTTTAAATTTTTGACAATGTAAAAAGAATAACAGAAGTAGAAAATGTAGTAAGCGAATCCTGACAGTGTTAGACAAGGGGCAGAATGAGAAGAGAAACTAGAGAAGAAGGAATGGGAACATCCTGGGCAGATCTAATTGTAGAGGAAGAGGAACACAGTACTTGCAATTCAGACATTAGAAAAAGATGTATTGAAGCATATAAATTCAATGGCTAAAAAGAATGAGAAAAAAGAATAGTAATAATCACACTAATACCTATGAACATTTACAGAGATACTTACATGTGCTAGGAAATATACTAGATACATATTTAGTCTAAACTATGCAATGGCAAATTGCAACGATTGTAATACAAATGACAACAACCTTCAGATTTTGTGAAAGAAAAAAAGTTGAGACTAGAGAGTTTAAATGAGGTCCCTGAGATTTTGTATGAATGGCTTATTACATTCAGTAAGGAAGTCATTATGTTTAACAGTACATCACCATCTTTCATTTATTGCTGTGTGTCAAATATGTGTTTCAAAGTCGAGAGAACCATATTTATCTCAGTTTCTTCCCAGCAGGGTTCTGGTTTCCATTCAAGTAGGGAAGATACTGTTGAGGTCTTTGGAAGACAGAACAAAACCCACACTATTATTTTCTCTCTTCCACAGCCAAGAAGATAGTAGACAGAACATTACTAACGTGAGATTTTTGCATTGGCCTCAGTCACTGTGCTGCAAATGAATACTCTTGTGGCTGTAGGCACCCCTGATATTGCTGGATTCTATCCTGAGCGGCCCCAGGGGCAAACCACAGAGAGGGAAATGTAGACTACTTTGAGCACCCTCCTTCTGTCCTACAGATAACATATTCATTTTCTATTGCTGTGTGACAATTTACCATAAATTTAGCTATAAATAATGCATTATTATTTAATATTAATTATGCAGAGTAGTCAGTTTTATTGTGCCATTTCCATTATGTATACAACACATTTGATCATATTCATGCTTTCTATTACCTTCCTTTACTATTCCTGCTTCTATCTCTGTGACCTACTTCCTCTTTTTCGAATAGTCTCCCTTCCACTTCCGTTTTATTTTCCTAGATTCCACATATGACACAAAATATGCTGTTCTTGTCTGA
>PVJO010034252.1:0-11164 GCA_004026905.1 Hystrix cristata | reverse complement strand
GAGAGAGAGAGAGACTCCAAATATGCCTTTCTGGTCTTACATACACATGCAGCCATCTGAAAAGAAAGAGCACTTTTGACTAGCCACCAGTCTAATATAACATGGGCCAGAGATTCTTGACCTCTTCAAGGTGGTATCTCCCCAGTGAGATAGTAGTTGTCCAATGCCAGAGACATCAAGCCTCCTTGGACTGTGTCTCTCAGGGTAATTCTAAGGCAGATTCCAGTACCAAACAGGCTGCTTCCTTTTCATTGTAATTCCAGCCCATCAATAGCTCTACTCAGAGTCCCATCCCACAGTCTTGACTTAGAGCTCTGATACTTTAGAGAAGCACTTCAAGTAATTTGTAGTGAGGGAAGAGTTCAAAAGGGCCAATGGTGATATGTGGGACCCTTATTGTTCCTGCCACAGTGAGTGCAGTAGAAAGTCATTTAAGCCCCTACATGTTGTCCTCTACCTAGAATGAGATGTCACCATCACTATGGCAATAGACTTTTTATAGGCCCCCAAGTCCATAACTTTAACACATGTCGACAAGGGCTGTCCTGCCTGTGCCCTCCTCAGTTCACAGACTCATCCTTCCCCATTGCCAGAACCCATACAAAGGTGTGGGTCCTCCCCTGGAAAAGGCTGGCAAATACAATTCACCCCCATGCCTGTGTATAAGGGGTACACACAACTCTTGGTGTGCTTTAGTACTTTTACTTGTTGGATAGAGGCCTTCTGTATCAGGTCAGAGTATACCTTGGAGGTGATAAAAGTCCTCCTTAAACAAGTTATCCCTTCCCTAGGTTCAGACTACCTAGGTCTATCCAGAGCAATATGTGCCCTCTTCACATCCCAAATCACAGACAATCATCAACGTACTGAAAATTAAGTACCATCTCCACACTGTGTGGAGACCCCCGTCATCAAAAAAAAGTCAAGAAAGTCAATCAAACTCGCAAATTAATCTTAGCCAAGCTGTGTCAAAACTCACCATAACTGCCTAGATCTTCTTCCAGGTGCCATAATGCAAATTTGGGTAGCCTTTGAGTAGCCTCCAAGACCAAAATTAATCTCATCCATTTGAGATGCTTTATAGAAGACACTTTTGTACATCTCATTTACTGACACCAAAATTCTCAGTTCCTTCAACATACGACCCATCTGGGAACTTCCCAATGGGCCCTCTAAAAATATGAAAATAAGATTCTTCCACTCCCAGGGACTAACATTAATTGTCAGACCAAAGTCTGCCCTGGTAACCAGGCCCTAATCAAGATCCGGAAAGAGGATGGACCCCACGACCAACTCATGGCCAATTGCAAAGGCCCTTACACTAACCACTCCTTCTGCTGTTAAAGTACAGGAAATAGATAGTTGGATTCACCTCTCCAGGGTGAAACCCAAGGCTCTTGAGACACAAAAACACAACGAAGAGCAACCACCAGCCTCGTAGACCTGTGAACCAGTGGATGATCTCAAGTTTCTTTTCAGAAAAAAAAGAAAAAAATCAACTTCCCTGCTGAACCAGGGAAATAAAACCTCTGTACCCTCTAAATAAATTGTGTAGATAGTGTTGCTATATATGCCTTTTCCACTAATAGGATTTGTGGCCCATTCCACAAGAGCCTGGACTATATAGGCTCTCTTTGCTTCTATGAAATCAACTTTTTTAGATACTATCTATTAGATTATGTTGCATTTATCATTTTGTGTCTTGGTTATTTCAAGATAATGCCCTCGTAGTTCATGTTGTTCAAATGACAGACATTGCTTCTTTTTTAAGGTAAAATGGTACTCATGTGTACGTACCTCACATGCTCTTTATCCATTCGTCTACTAGTGGATCAAAAGCAGTTGATTACATACTGTGGTTACTGTGAATAGTATTGCAATGCACATAAGTGTGCAGACATCTATTTAATATAGTGATTTCATAGAATCCAGCAATCCCAAAACTTGGCATGTATCTAAAGGAAAATTGTTTGTTGCTATTGCATTTTAGATAGTCTATTCTTTGGAAGGTAAAACTCTGCTATGGTTTCTATACTAGATACATTATTGCAATATTTTAGCACTGTGCAAAATGTTTAACATATAGACTACTGTTGGCAAAATATCGCCTGCCTTCCTCCCCCTAAAATACGTCCACATCCAAATTCTGAAACCTATACATGCATTATCTCATCAGACAGAAGAAAATTTGCAGATGTGATTATGGCTAAAGTCTCTAAAACAAGATTATCCTGAACTAGTCAAGTGGGCTCATCCTTATTCCTTAGTGAAAAGAGCCTTTCTAGGTGGAGGCGGGACAGAGTTGTGACTATAAGAGAATGATCAGAGAGATACAGCTTGTTGGTTTTGACAATACAGTAATGTGAACATGAGCCAGGAATGTACAGAATCACTTCAAACTAAAAGAGTCAAGGGACTAGATTCTGTCCCTGAATGACCAGAAAGGGAAGGCTCTCCCAACACCGAGCTAACCCAGTGAGATCCACGTGGACTTCTCACCTTGGCATTTGTGCAGTGTGCTAGAACAGCAACAGAAAACTAATACACGCACTTGACAAAACAGAAAGCATCAGGTGACATGAGAGAAATGTCAGGCTAGGAAGCCCACATCTTCATTTTTCCCACAGAAGCAATAAATTAATCCACAAAATATAGACCAAATGATAGGAAAACAGTAGAAACCAATTAAGTAGCTTTAGCAGCTAAGACGAAAAAGCTGCATTGTAAGTGGTAGGGAACTTCATAGAATTTTGCCCATTCCCACCCCCCATTCATACTGTAGGACTGGGAGGGGATTCCCTAATAGCCTGTTCTTACCTCAGGGTGGAAAGGGAAAAGAAACTTATTTGCAATGTTCTGGCTTGTCCGGACGCTGCCCAAGGAGCCGTTTTTTTTCTCATGTTACACAGCACCAATGGCAACATGACAGGCTGAATGTCTCACATCAGAGCCTGGAAGATGCCATGGTGCCTCAGAGCATCAGGGGTCTACAGAGCAAGAGATTATGAGGACAAGAGGAAATAGGAACCAACCATCCTGAGAAAGTCAGGGGTGAGATTCTTAAGGAAACTGAGATATTCTAAGTCACTCATGTATATGGAGAAACAGGAAAAAGCACACACTTGCACACACACATGCACGCACATACGCACACACCCACCCAGGGAAAATGCATCCCTCAGAAAATGTCTGAACGGCTCTGAGTCTCCACACCAGACTGATTAGTATAGTATTTTCCCTGCACAAAAGCAGCCTGTGAAGACTGGGAGCAGTGATAGATTTGTTAGATATTTAATGTCCAACAAAACAGGACAAATAAATAGGGCAACATGACCCATTCAAAGGAAAAATTGAATCTCTGGGAAACAACCCTTAGAAAACAGGATTCTGATTTACTTGACAAAAATTTGCTTAAAAAACTATCTTAAATATCCTCGGCAGAAAAAAGAATATGGACAGGTAATGTAACAATCAGGAAAATAATATATGAAGAAAATCAACAAAACCGAAATGATCTTTAAAGTATAAAACAAATTCTGGAGCTAAAAATGCAATAAAGGAAGGGCAGTCCCAAACAAGCAATATTACGAAGCTTTTGTCTAATATTTTGTGCTAAGTTGTTAGAGTTTTGCCTCTTACGTATCCATATTTGATCCACTTTGAGTGGATTTTTTGTAGATAGTGTAATGAAAAGTCTCGACTTAATTCTTCTGCATGTGTATGTCCAGATTTCCCAATTCCATTTACAGCAAAGACTACCATTTCCACATTGAGAGTCATCTTATACCAGAAAGAATGGCAATCATCAAGAAATCAAAGAATAACAAAAGCTGGCATGACCATGGTGAAAAAAGAGCTCTCCAGCATTGTTGATGGAAATGTAAACTAACACAACCATTATGGAAATCAATTCAGAGATTTTTTCAAAGAACTAAAAGTAGAAATTACATTTGACCCAGCTATTCTCCTTCTAAGTATCTTCCCAAAAGAACTAGAGACATTGTATTACATCAATACATGCCTACCAATGTTTATAGCACCACAATTCATAATACCTAAATCTTGGAAGCAGCCTAATATGTTCATCAGCAGATGATTAGATAAAGAAAATGTGCCACCTATACATAATGGAATACCACTCAGCTATGAAGAAGAGCAAATCTGAGACATTTGTAAGAGAATGGATGTAATTGGAAAATATAATGTCGACTGAAATAAATCAGACACACAAACTTAACTACTGTATAGTAACTCTCATTTGGGTATAGCAAAGAACACAATAAAGGATGGATAGAAGGAGACAAGGAGAAAGTGTCCAGGAAACCAAGGGCAAGGGGAGGGAGGCAGGGAAAGTGAGAGTAAAAAGATTTAGTATGTGTCACTTACGTTAGCCAAATGCCCATAATGAATGTAACATTGTACATCATAAACATGAACTAAACATGATAAAAACAGCAATAACAATGAAAATGGGGAAAGGAGATAGGTGGACAAGAAGGGACAGGGGATTAAAAAAGAAGCAAGCTGTATTATATACGTGCACCTACTAACTAAGATGAATGTAAAGTTCATGTACTGCAAACATGTACTAATGAAAAGATTTGAGACATACACAAAAAAAACAAGATGGCAATAGTAAGTGCTTCCTTATTTGTAACTGCTTTAAATGTAAATAGATTAAGCTCCACAGTCAAAAGATGGATTGCAGAATGGATTTTGAAGAGACAGGAATCCACCTCTATGTTGTACACAGAATGCTCACATTAGATCTAAGAATATGCATAGACTAAAAGTGAAAGAATGTTTTAAAATATTGTTTCCATTTAAATAGTAGTCTATAGAAAGAACCCAGGTGGCTATATTAAGATCAAACAAAACAAGCATAATTTTAAAACCTTGACAAGACTCAAGAAGAGACATTTTACAATGACAAAAGGGTCAACTCAGCAAGTCTATAAACATTTACAAATACACGCAGCAAACACTAAAAATCCTAAACAGATAGTTCCACAATAGAAAATATCAGTACACTGCTTTCAACAAAGCATAGAATGTGAGTGTGTATCAACAAAAAAAGGACATGGATGACAGACCAACCGTGCTCAACGGACATGCACAGGAAAGCCCGCCAACAGCATCAGAATAGTCATCCTTCTCAACTCTGCATGGAACACGTTCCAGGGTAGACTACACATTGAAGCCTAAAACAAGTCTTAATATGTTTTAGAGGATTAAACTATGTGCAACTTCTTTTTTGATAAAAGTGAAAGAAATTAGAACTCATTTGCAGAAAGAAAATGGAAAAATCCACAAATATACAGAAATTAAACAAGACTCTTAGTTACCCAATAGAACAAAAAAGTCACTGAAAATTAGCAAATACTGAGATAAGTGAAAATAAAAATACAACATATCAAAACTTATAAGATGTAGTGAATGAAACACTAAGAAGGAAATTTATAACTATAAGTGCTTGCATTTAAAAAGGAAGATCTTTAGTCAACAACCTAACATTGTAAAGGACTAAAAAAAGAACAAATTAAATAAAAAATTATCAGGGGAGAAAATCAAGACTAGAGCAGAGATAAGTCAGAGAAGAGATCAATAGAAAAATCAATAAATCCAAATAGTTCTGTGAAAACATCAATACAATTGACAAAACTTTAGTTATACTTAATAAAAATAGAGAAGAATCAAATAACATCAGAAATGACAGAGGAAGCATTATAATTAATTTTATAAAAGTAAAAAAGTTATAAAATTCTTTGAGCAATTACACATCAACAAAATGATCAATCTAGATTATTGAAATTCCTAGAAACATGCAGTGTAACAAGACTGAAGCCTGAGGAAGCAGAAACTCTGGAAAAAACAAAAAACTGTCACAAATAAGCAGATCAAATTAATAATCAAAACCTAGAAACAAGCTGGATGCTAAGGTGCAGGCCTGTAATCCTATCACACTGGGAGGGTAAGGAAGGAGGATCATGGTTTCAAAAACCCCAGACAATTTAGCAAGATCCTGTCTCAAAGTTAATAACAAAAAGGACCAGAGTTGTAACTCAGTGTGAAGTACCTGGGTTCCAACTTCAGTACTATCAACAAACAAACTCTAAACAAAGAAAAGCCAACAGGTAAATCCCACTGTTTTATTTTCTAAACAAATAATTAATATCAACCCTCCTCAAGTTTTTCAAAAAAAATTAAAGGGAAATAAACATTAGTAAACTCAAGCCATAAGGCCAGTGATAACCTCACACCAAATCCAGACAAAGGCATTATAAGTAAAATACAGACCAATAAATTTTATGAGTAGTAAGGCAAAAAACCTGAACAAAATACCAGCAAACAGGATTCATCGACATACAAAAAAGGGTCATATGACATGACCAAGTTGGAATTATTTCTGGAATGCAAAGACTGTTCAACATATGAAAAGAACTAATGCACTACACCACATTAACAGAATGAAGATAAAAATCTGCATGATCATCTCAACTGATAGAGAAAAGGCATTTAACAATTTTCATTATGCTCATATAACAATATGCTTTTATAATTTAAAAAAGTGACAATAAACTGAAAGTAGAAGGAACTTAATTCCCCATAATAAACACAGTAGTACCTTGGTTTATGAACTTAATTTGTTTTATGATTTGGGGGAAGGTGGATGAGTTTGTGTTTGTGTGGGGAAGATGGCCATGGTCGTGTTTGTCATCTGCTGTGAAGTTCATGAATGGGAGCAAAATTTTGCCAAACACTTTTGTTTGCAAACCAAATTGTTTGCAAACAGAAGTGTTCATGAGCAAAGGTATTACTGACATTATGTCAAAATCCCACATTTAATATCATAATCAATAATGAAAAAATGATGATTTTCCTATAAGATCTATTACAAGACAAGGATGCCAGCTCTCACCACATCCTCATAACAGTGCTAGAAGTCCTAGCTAGGGCAATTGCACAAGAAAAGATGATAGAAGACATACATACAAGTTGGAAATAAAGAGGTAAAATTATCCCTCTACACAGAAGACCCTAAAGATTCCTCACCCCCAAAAAAACATATATAACTAATGATCAAAACCATCAAAATTGACGCTTTCAAAATTAATACTAAAAAAGGGCATTCATACATACTAATAATCAACCATCCAAAAAGGAAATTATGAAAGAACACAATTCCACTTATAATACCATCAAAAAAGGACTTTGGCATAAATTTAATCATGTAAATGAAAGACACAAAACTACAAAATATTGCTGAAAGAAATTAAAGAATACACAAATAAACATATCCCCTTTTTATGGACAGGAACACTTAATTCTATTAAGATGTCAGTGCTACCCAAAGTAATGATGGATTTAAAGCGATCTTTATTGAAATTCCAGTGGTGGTTCTTGTTTTTGGGTTTTTTTTGCAAAAAGAGAAAACTCCATGCTAAAATTCATATGAAATCTTAAGGAATCCTGGCTAGCCAAAACAATTTTGGGAAAGAAGACCAAAGTTGGAAATCTCATATTTCTTGATTTCAAAACTTATTACAAAACAATGCTAAACAAAAAGAAATTACATTAACATTAATGTATGCTAATAGCATAAGATAGGGAATATAAAAGACATCCCAGAAATAAACCCTCAAAAATATGTCCAAATAATTTTCTACTAGTATAAGAAAATGCTCAATGTAGAAATGGTAATCTTTGCCACAAATAGAATTGGGAAATTTGGACATGCATGTGCAGAAGAATTAAACTGAGCCCTTACATTACACTATCTAAAAAAATCCACTCAAAATGGACCAAATGTGGATACACAAGAGCTAAAATTGTACCAGCTTAGTAGAAAATATTGGAGGAAGTCTTCATAATCATGAGTTTGGCAATGATTTCTGGGATACACCAAAAACACAGGCAGCAAAATTAAAAAAAATAGGTAGACTGTTCAAAATTCAAAACTTTAGTGCATCAAATGACAAAATTAACAAAAAGAAATGATAGTTTTTGGAATGAGAGAAATATCTGCGAATTACATATATAATTAAAAAAAATAGTCACCATCCAGAATATGCAAAGATATATTACAACTCAACAACAAAAAAATTCCATCAAAAATTAACAAAAGAAGGGACACGGGATATAACGTTCAAAGGGTACAATCTCTCTGGATACCTATTTACAGCCTGCTGCCTACACTTACTAAAAATATGTCATATAATTGATGTTTGTCCCCCCAGAATAACTCTCAAGTATTCTCACCACAAAAGAAAAGCACGTATGAGGTGATAGATATGTTAATTATAACCATTTCACAATGTACGAAGGCTGACTAAAAATACAGTGAAAGTTTGAATTTTAAAAATTTATTATGGTAAAAAACATATTTTCATTAATCACCCTCAAAATATACCCCCTCATTTTGAACACCCTTGTACCATCATTCTTGTCACTTTCTGAAGCAGTTCTGAAAGTGCTCTTTCCTGAATGTCTTTATGGGGTGTGATAAAAATATAGTGACTGCTGCTGCCAAATGCCATCCAACAAAAAGGCAAGCTCCTAAAAGCAGCAGAGTGTGTCCTCATCCACCTTATGAATCAGATCAGCATGTGTAACTTCTGGCTGTTCCTCAAAGCCAAAAACGCCATGAAAGACAAATGTTCAATTGGATTTGGGACATAGAGGCAGCCATGGCAGTACAAAGACATGCATGAAAAATGACTTCTAGAATTGCGTCAGAAAATGACAAGAATGACAGAAAAAGTGTGTTCAAAATGAGCAGAAATATTTTGAGGAGGACAAACAGCAATATGTCTTTTACTGTAGTAACTTTCATTTAAGCATCATATTTTTAAGCACACTGCATATACATATATCAATACCTCATATTGTACACTTTAAATATATACGATTACTTGTCAATCATAATCCAGTAAGAGTGAAAAAATCCTAAAAAGTGAAAGTCTGAAAAATTAAAAAAAGAAAAATGAGCTAGTGAATTAAAAGACATTTTTCAAAAAAAAAAAAGACATTTTTCCAAAGTAGATATACAAATGACCAAAAAAAATCAAAATATACTCAACATCATCAGTCACTAAGAAAATGTAAATCAAAACAACATTGATCCACCACACATCCATTAGAATGACTTTCAAAAATTCAAAAAATAGAGAGACCACCAGGACATCAACCTCACAGACTTGGAGGTTTGAGCTGCCGGGTTTGCACATGCCAGTGCCACTGATCCGGGCTGGCTCCATCTGTCCACTGGCAGGGTTAAACTCAAGTAACCTCTGTCTCTCTATTTTTTTTTTCTTTTCTTCTTTTCTGGTCCAAGCCATCACTGCCTAGCAGAGCCAACAATACCTGCACCACTGGGGAAAGTTTTAGAATCATAAAGGGTAAGGAGACTTGGTCAGGCTAACAAGGATCTTCTAGTAAGCTGCAGGTTGAAAACTCTGCCCCAGACTCCATTCCCAGAGGCTGGGATCAGCATAGTACACAGCACTAACTACTGCAGACTAAATAGGGCTAACAAGTGCAGAATCAGGTTTTGGCTTGAGCACCACCATGAAACAGTGGCCATCAGAGAAATCACACACTATATATATATGTTTTGTTTTGTTTCTCCTTTTCTTTATTCCTTCTATTATTCATTATGTTACCTGTCTGATGTGTTCTCTTTTCTACCTATTCTTTCATGTGGCTGTTAAGTTTTTACTTTTATTGACTCCTGCCTTGTTAATATCTTTCCTTCTCTCCACTCCCTTTTCTCTCTCTCACCTTCTTCAACCAACTACTCGGATTTTTCTTTTTTTCTTTTCATTTTCTTTCTCCCTTTCATTGTTCATATGAGTGAATATTGTCTAGATTCTATATGGTGTGACCCACTTCTCCCACTCTTCATTCCTCCTATACTTTCTACACAAGTTTGTCAAAGTATAAGTAATATCCTTTTATCCTTAAGCCTTGCATCAACTAGAACTCTCTTCATTGACTCCACTAACTTTCACTATCCCTCATAAACCACCCTCTTTATAGAGAAAAAAACATTTTACTATCAGGAAACCCATTATGTACGAATTCCTGGTTTACATTGGATTCTGCTTTATTACTGCATTGACCTTGACCTATGGTTAACAATACAAAGTTGATAGTTACCACAGTAGGTCAGCTTCATGAATGAAATTAATGTTATTGCTATTGCTAATGTACTAGTGCAACAAGGGTGTTAAACAGGTTATAACCAATTTTACTTTCTCATATGGCAATACTGGGGTAATAATCATTAACATAGTGTAAGGTCTTGAGACGCACACAAAAGCCAAGGACTACATAGCAGACACTGAAGGAACAGACTTCTCCTTGGAAAACATTGATATTTGTCTTCAAGTAACCTCCCAAAAACAAAATATAAAAATCAACACTGAAACTGAAAGGGGGGAAATACTTACAGAGCCAAAGAAGATGACGAGACCCAGAAGTAAAATACAACCCCAGACCCCCAGTCCACCCAGAACAAATCCAGAGGGCAATGAAACAGAGGAAACCATAAAATACCCAACCAAACTTTCAGAAATGATATAAGCTGAAGTTAAAAAATAGATGGACAAAGGTATAGAGAATAGCAGATTAGAAATAATTGGCCAAGTTAACAAAGAGATGACGATCATAATGAAAGACCTACTTAGTGAGTTTGGAGCAGGCACAGATTAAAAAAAAAAAAAACGGAGGAGCTTAGAAAAACAATGGAAAACTTCACCACTCAACTCAGGAAAGAAATGGAACCCATGAAACAGATCCAAACAGCAAAGAAATTTAAAAAAAAAAACCTCCCCTGAAAGTCTACACTATAGATTAAATGAAAGCGAAGACAGAATCTCAGAACTAAAATACAGAACGGCAGTTCATGACCAGGAAAAGGAAAACTTCTTAAAAATAGCTAGAGACTATGAAAAATCAATATAACAACTGCAAGATGATGCAAAGAAGAACAGCATAAGATTGATTGGAGTGAATGAAAAAGAAAGAGACAGTGCAAAGGATATAAAAAGACTATTTACAGAAGTAATGACAGAAAACTTCTCAAGCATGAGAAGAGAACTTGATATACAGATAATTGAGGCATATAGAACCCCAATTACCCATGACCAAAATAAATCTACAC
>PVJO010034251.1:0-11172 GCA_004026905.1 Hystrix cristata | reverse complement strand
GGAGAAGCCCCCAGGTTTGGCAGAGGAAATGTTTTATGTTTTCTTCTTCTTTTTTTTTTTTAACCTTTGTAAGACAGTGGGCAGTGGGCAGGTTTTCATAGTCTCAGATTTCGCCTGTGTTTGGGGAAAACAATAGGAGAGGGCCCACCCTGGCCTGGCTCTGCTAAATCTAGCCTTCTCTGTGGTGTCTCCAGGGATATGATCCGTGGCTCCCCACCAGTGAGTTCTGTGCTGCCTGTGGCTCAGGGTCCAGCTGCTCATGCTTAATGCTGGGACTTCCCTTGCCAGGCCTGAATGATGAGGGATGGGCAGGATGCCACAGGGACACAGAGGTCTCTGGTGTTTGAGTGGATGTTGGAGGGGGAGGGGTTGCCTGTGTAGTGCTGCTGGCTCTTCCTTTCTCCCTGTGTTTCACTGTTTGCAGTCTGTGGCTTCCTTGTGGCCCTAACTGCAGTCACCTCCCATGCTGTTTCCTCTTTAGGTGGGAGAGAGAATATGTAAGGAGCCTATCCCAGGAGTCTGTCCTTTTCAGCGCTGGCTTCATCCCTCAGGATGTCAGAACTGCTCCCCAGATGGGTATTTGCTGGGTAAAGAATATGGGTGGACCACTGGCAGCCCCACTTCCCTTTCTCAATTACCCCAGTATTTGATTAGATCTAATGGATTTGTCTTTCAAATTGATTTTCTGTATCTAGGTGTGTTTGCCTCGCCCATTTCTGAATACATGCCATATCTCTCCTCAGAGACTGCCTCTAACTGGACGTGTTAAGACTTATTATGAATTGATTTAAGCGTCAACAAGGTGACATTCTTCTCTGTTGTGAAGCAACAGAGACCCTCACAAGATACTAGGAATGAAGACATTTAAATTGCAATAATGCCAGTAGCCCTTGTTGTCTTGACCAAGTCACTGAGACAGTATAGAGGGGGTCGGGGCACCCAGGCTCAGCCTAGTCGGGCTGCTCTTTTCAGTCTTTTCTCACAGAAAAGTGGTGATTCCTATCGGATTGTGAGATGTTTCCTTTCTTTCCTTGCAGATAGCAGAAAGATTCTGAGCCTCGGGGACAATGTAGTCACCTGAAGGTGCAGCCCTAGTACATTCTCTTTGGAGAGCTGGAGCTGCTACTTCCTTAGGGGTAAAGAATCAGTAATGTGACACAGAGTTTCTGAATGAAAAGAACTTGCTTTGTTAAGAAGCCACTCTTCTCTGATAATGTAGGTGAATCCTAAATCAAAATCCCAACAGGGCATTTTTTGGAGCCTGTCGAGTTGATTATAAAGTTTATAAGGCAGTGAAATTTTTATTTAAAAAATTTTAAAGTTCTTATTAGTACATGTTTGCAATGAATAATGATTACATTCATCGTGGAGAGTTGGTACATGTACCTAACATATCTTAATTCTTTTTTTTTTTATCTCCCCTTCTTCTCTCTCCTCCCCCCATTGCTCCTTCAGTTCCCTTCCCCGTTTGTAAAAGATTTATCTCCCTGTTTCCTGTTAGCTTTCATTTTGCTCTTTAAATTACTTATACTCTGGGTTTCCTGTCTAAGAGAAACCATGCAATATTTAATTTAGTTTATCTGATTTATTTCACTTAACGAATTTTTTAAAAAGAGAAAAACTGTTAAAAGAGAACTATCAGAGATGTATTTGCTCCAACATATATCAAAATATATAATAAAGATTCAGTAAAGCTGTGGTACTGTATTGGCGAAGAGGTTTATTAGAGTAAAACAGGATATAGAAATGTTTCCATGTATATGGAGAAATTTAGTTTAGGGGAAAGATGGAATTTCATATGGATAAAAAAAGAATAGTCTATTTTTCCTTCAGCTGAAGAGCTTGTTTTTCCTGATATTATAGATTCAATAAATCTAGACATGACCCAGTCCTCTGCCTCTGCACCAAAGTGTAACTGCAGTGGGCTAAAGGGCTCTATATTCAAGACAACAATAATATAAGGTGAAAATGAATGAAAATATTTTAATGACCTCATAAGGAATTAAGTGTTCAAGTAGGTAGAAAACAAACTGTCAGAACTTAAAACTGTTCAAGGAATACATAATAGCTTTAAACGCTATATACAAAGGAAATTATTTTTAAAAGCTTACAAAGGTGAGATTCCTTCAAATTGCTGAGTATTTAAATTTTTTCATAATAAAATCTTGGGGAAAATAAGCAACAGACTAAGAGAAAATGTTAATGACAAAAATTATAGGGAAATATTCAGAATGTATCAAACACTCCTATAAATGCCAATTTTTTTTAAAAAAATTGAGAAAGAATAGAGATAGGCAATTAGCATAAAAAGAAATGCCAACAAGGTATAAATATATGAGAAGTTGTTCAGTTTGAGTAGTAATCAGGGAAATGAAGATTAAATCAACAATTAGCTCTTATTTCTTATCCATTAGATAGCAAATAATTAAGCATATTGATCATATTCAGCATTGTTAGGGAAACACATTCTCATATAAACTTGTTCGGAATATTCATTTTGAAAATTGGGAGGAAAATTCGAAGTATTATAAACATTTTAAATATGCACAACTCTTTATCCGGAGGTTCTATGTCTCAGATATTCTAAAGATGTATTTTCTCCAAGATTCATTTAAAATCATTACAAAAAATACCTCACTAGAGGAATAGTTAAATGAATTTTGATGTATATACACTATGGTAATTAGAATCTAATAAATACATATGGATTGACACAAAAATGGTTCAATGGCAATTTTCTTTGTCAGTGAGAATTCATAGAAAATGATGCCCATTATATGCAGGGAAAACAAAAATAGTTGTTTTGCCTATAAGTGTGACTGGAAGGATGACCATTCCAGTGTCTCCCCTCTCTCCTCCTCTGACCCCCACCCCAGGAATTTTGGCCCAGGGAGTTTTTTGTTCCAATGAGCTTTTTCGAACATGCCAGCATTTCTCTGAACTCCAGATGTTTTTTGCTTTCCTGAACTACTCTTCCTCTGACTCTGAACAAGTTGCCTTCTCATCCATGAAGTATCAAGTTAGCCTTTTAGTGATCATTACTCGGCTGTCTGCCCTACTCCCCAGCAACGATTGTCCTGTTCCCCTTTATAACTGGGCCACCACAGTTTTTGGTAGAACCAACCCTGTATCCAGTTCCTGGAGTGGGTTATAACTGGCTCAAGCCCAGCGGTGGATCCCATCTCCCTGTTACCATCTCCCTGGTGATACTGGGCTTGAGAGTGGACCATGTTAACCCAAGCAGGCCAATAAAATTTAATTTGGGGACCATAGTTTTTATTAGTAATATACTTTTTAAAAGTAAGGTCTAGGAATGAGAAAAGTTGCAGTCTAGGAGCTGCTAGACAATATATCAGATCTCTGAGAATGGAAACAGCTGAAGCGCTAAGCCAGTGTAGACAGGGAATCCTGTTCTGTGATAATTCATTGGAACCACTGAGTCAAACTTTGCCTCCGCATGTTTTGGTTTGCGGTTTTCTGAAAGCCTTACCTGAAAAGCATTCCCACCACCCATATCTGAAATAGTCCCCTCTATCCACTTTTTCCCTCCTCTTACATACTGTCTGTGGAGAAGTACATGTCTATCTCGACTATTTCTGTAACTCTGAGGTTTAGGAAGTTAATGAATACTCAACATTTTTGAATGACTAGATAAACGAATGAATCAAAGTGAAGGGTGTACCACTTGACTCTTTTACCTGAAGGATATTAACTTTTGTATGTTTAGTAAAAGGTTAAAAACAGACAAAAATATGCCACCAAATGTTCACAGAAATTATCTGTGATGGTAAGATTATGGTTGTATTCTTTTTTCAAATCTTTTTGATGTTTCCAAAATTTCTATGATGAACGCACATGGCCTTATAGTTACAAGAATAAATAGTATAGTTATTTTAAAAAATAATCTTAAAAAGACTTTTCTGAGCTCAATATCAAGGGCCCTGAAGTGTCAATTAGGGTCCCATTGTGGGCAAACAAGAGCCATGATGGTCAAATGCAGAAGAATCAATCCCTCAGGAGGAATTAATCCCTTGGCTACTCAGGTTAAGATTAATAATGAGTTTCTTAATGACCAGGAACAGTAATAGTGATAAAAAATTAATAAAGCTTCTTTATAAGTTGTATTTACCTCCATGCTGTAAAGCACCTTTAAAGTCTTTATTAAGGAAGGTGATAGAAAGTGCTATTTATTTTCCACTCTCTATTTTCCTCTTCTTCCTTAACAATAGAACCCCCAGTTTTCAACTGTACATGTCCCTCTAGGCTAAAGACCACGTCTTTCAGCTTCCTTTGTGGCTCACATGGCCACATCACTAAGTTTTCTCTAATGGGCTGAAAGCAGAAGTGTAAAGTGTGGTGTTCGTAAAGGAATGGGCATCATTCCTGCTTTATTTTCTTTGAGCGTGCTGTCTGGAGGGGGTCAGGATGGTGGGAGCACAGGCATTTGGGCTGTGAGCAGGGGTCCATGTGCAAAGGATGACAAGATAAGCCAGAAGACAAAGGGAGCTGTGGTCACTGGTGCCAGGAAGTGCCGTGCCAGCTCTGGACTGCTGGCCACCGGTCTTCTAGGGGAAAATTCTATCTTGTTTAAGCTGCCAGTATTGTGGGCTTTTAATTTTTTTTTTCTTCTTTTTACCATAATACAGTTGAACCTAAAAATGTAACTGGTCCACATACATGGTTGTTCTCAGTAAATTTTTATTTTAGTCAGTCCGTTTGACCTTGTCTTTATCAGACAATGAAAATGTTAATGAAGCCCACCTAAGCATTGAGATATTTAGACAGCCGAACTGAGTAGATGCTCCCTAAATAACTTAATAAAATTTCTTACACCCCAAACACAAGATCAAGGAAGAACTGCTGCCATCTCTCCCAACTACTTTGCACACACACACACACACACACACACACACACACACAAACAACACACTCAAACACGGCTGACAGAATTAGATCCTCATCGGTTAAGAACTTAGGGTTAGGCTTTGTGTTCTCATAGCACCTTGAATTCCCACACCTCTCATCTTTCTCATAACTGTTCATTCAATCTCTTCTGTCCTCCAAAATGGAAGAACTAGATGTTATGTATTGATGTACATTCAAGGCCTAGCATTTTACTTGGCACACAATGGCACATAATAAAAATTTGCTGAGTGAATGAATGACTTTTTTATTTTTTTTATTTAAATTTTTTTTTTTTTACCAAGAACAGGTAGTGGTACATTGTACACATTATGATCACATTCATCATGGTTATTTTGTACCTGCACATGATATATATTGGTCCCCCCTCCCCCACCCCTCCCTTCTGCTCCCTCCTTCCCTATTTACAGCAGATTTATTTATATTTTCCCATTTTTCCTTTTCCCCTTCCTACTTTTCCTCCTTCTGCTTTTCTAGTTCTCCTTGCTTTTGAATATTATCTTCCTTTTCTATAATATCTATTATACCTCTTTGTCCTTATTTACACTTATGGTTCCTCATATCAGAGAAACAATTTGATGTGTACTTGTGAGTGTCTGATTTATTTCCCTTAAGAGTATGTTCTCAAGGTACATCCATTTACCTACAAATGTCTCTAGTTTATCATTTTTTATGGCAGAGTAGCATTCCGTTGTGTAAAAAAGCCACATCTTCTTTAGCCATTCATTAGTTGTTGGGCATTTAGATTGTTTCCAAGACTTAGCTATTACAAATTGTGTTGCTATGAATATGGTTGTGCATATGTCACTGTGGTATGATGATTTTAATTCTTCTGGGAAGATGCTCAGTAGAGGAATAGCTGGGTCAAATGGAACCTCTAGTGGTAGTTTTCTGAGGAATCTCCATACTGATTTCCACAGTGGCTGGACTAATCTACATTCCCACCAACGATGAAGGAGGCTGCCGGCATTTGTTATTGGTTGATATTTTCATAATCGTAGTTCTTTCTGGAGTGAGATGGAATCTTAACGTTGTTTTGATTTGTATCTCTTGAATGACTAGTGTTTTTGAACACTTTTTCATGTATTTATTTGCCATTTTTATTTCTTCATCTGAGAAATGTTTATTCATTTCAGATGCCCATTTTTGGATTGGGTCTTTAAATTTGAGAGGTTTGATTTTTTTTTTTTTTTTGAGTACTTTGTATATTCTAGATGTTAGAACTTTGTCTGATGGACAGCTAGCAAAAATTTTTTCCCAGTCTCTGGATTTTTGCCCCATTCTATTGGTGATTTCTTTTGCTGTGCAAAAGCCTTTCAACAGGATGTGGTCTCAAGCACTGATTATTTGTATTATTTCCCATGCAGTTTGGGTTCTGTTCATAAATTTTTTTCCTACCCTTATGTCTTCGAGAGTTCTTCCTATTCTATTCTCCAGTAGATTTAGTGTTTCTGTTTCAATGTTTAGATATTTGACCCACTTCAGTTTTAGTTTACTACATGGTGAGAGACATGTATGTAGTTTTAGTTTTTGGCATGTGGCCAGACAATTTTTGCAGCACCATTTGGTAAAGAGGCTATCTTTCTTCCAGTGAGGGTGTTTGGCTACTTTGTTGAAGTTGAGGTATTTGAATGTGTTTGGAGTTGTTTCTCTAGCTTCTAATCTGTTCCATCGATTCTCCTGTCTGTCTTTTTGGCAGTACCATGCTGTTTTTTGTTTGTTTGTTTGTTCATTTGTTTGTTTTTTTAATTTTATGTTAATGGTACATTTTAGTTGTACATAGTAATAACATTCATCATAGGGGATTTGTACCTGTACATTACATATATTGTTGCTTCTTTTTTTCCCATTCCCCTCCCCTCACCCCCTTCTCCCTCTGGATTTACAAAAGCTTTGTTTCCATTTTTTTCGTTCCATTTCTTATTTCTCTTGTCCCTCTGTTCCTTTCCCTCTCCCTTGTTCCCTTTCCCATTTGGACATTTCCTTCCCTTTCCTAATATAATACATTTTAATCTTTATTTACACTTCCGTTTCTCACACCAGAGAAACTATGGGGTATTTAAACATGTGTGTCCGATTTATTTCACTTAAGAGTATGTATCACAGTTGCTTTATAGTATAGTTTCAGGTCAGGGATTGTGGTGCCCCCTGCCTTGCCCCTGTTGCTTAGGATTGTTCTTGCTATTCTTGGTCTCTTCTGGTTCCAGATGAAATTCATGACTGTCCTTTCTAATTCTTTGAAGTATGTTAATGGTATTTTGATTGGAATTGCATTAAATCTGTATAGTAATTTTGGAAGTATGGCCATTTTCACTATGTTGGTTCTTCCTACCCAGGAACACAATATATCTTTCTATTTTCTGATATCCCTTTCAATTTCCTTTTTTAGAGTGCTATAGTTTTTGATGTAAAGATCTTTTACTTCCTTCATTAGATAAATTCCTAAGTATTTCATTTTTTTTTTGTTGCAATCGTGAAAGTAATATCTTCTCTTATTTCTTTCTCAGTGAGTTTGTTATTGGTATATAGGAATGCTATTGACTTTTGGGTGTCGACTTTGTATCCAGCAATGCGACTGAATTTAGTTATTAAATCAAGAAGTTTTTTGGTGGAATTTTTGGGGTCTTCTATGTAGAGTATCATGTCATCTGCAAATAATGATAGTTTAAATTCTTCCTTTCTTATTTTTATTCCTTTTATTTCTTTCTCTTGGCTAATTGCTCCAGTTAATGCTTCTAGAACTATTTTGAATAATAGTGGTGATAGTGGGCATCCGTGGTTTGTTCCAGATTTTAGTGTGAAATCTTCCAGTTTAGTGTGACGTTGGCTGTTGGTTTGTCCTAGATGGCTTTTATCAGATTTAGATATAGACTGTCTATTCCTAATTTCTGTAGTGTTTTTATCATGAACAGGTGTTGAATTTTTTCAAATGCTTTTTCTGCATCTATTGAGATGATCATGTGATTTTTGTCTTTGACTTTGTTGATATAGTGTGTTACATGTAATGATTTGCATATGTTGAACCATCCCTGCATTCCTGGGATGAATCCTACTTGGTCGTAGTGTATAATCTTCTTGATAATTTGTTGCATTCTGTTAGCCAGTATCTTGTTGAGAATTTTTCCATCTGTGTTCATTAGGGAAATTGGCCTGTATTCTCTTGTTCAGTTAGATTCTTTTCTGGTTTTAGTATCAGGGTAATGCTTGCTTCCTGGAATGATTTTGGAAGTATTGCTTCCTTTTCAATTTCATTAAAGAATTTGAATTCAAACTCTAATACCAGAGATGGTATTATGTCATCTCTGAATTTCTTGTAGAACTCAGCTGTGAAACTGTCAGGACCTGGGCTTTTCCTTTTTGGTAAGTTTTTAATTACCTCTTCAATTTCAATGGCTGATACTGGGTTATTTAGAATATTTATCTCTTCTTGATTCAGTTTTGGTAGTTCATATGTTTCTAAGAATCTGTTCATTGCTTCAGTATTTTCCATCTTGTTTGAGTGTAGGTTCTTGAAATAGGTTCTGATGATCCTTTGGATTTCTGTAGGGTCCAGTTGTGACTTCACCCCTTTCATTTTTTTATTGCATGAATTTGGGTCTTTTTTTTCCTTTTTTTGATAAGATTTGCTAGGGGTTTGTCTATTTTGTTTAGTCTTTTAAAGAGCCAATTCTTTGATTCATTGATTCTTTGTATTGTTTTCTTAGTCTCAATTGCATTATTTTAGTTCTGATCTTAACAATTTCCTCTCTTGTGTGAGCTTTGTGTTTGATTTGTTCTTCTTTTTCTAGATGTTTGAGATTCAAAATTAAATTGATTATTTGAGCTTGTTCTGTTTTCCTGATATGGGAGTTCAATGAGATAAATTTCCCTCATAGCACTGCTTTCATTGTATCCCATAGGTTCTGGTATGTTGTATAGTCATTATCATTTAACTGTATAAATTGCTTAATTTCTTTTTTAATTTCTTCTGTGACCCAACTGTTGTTCAGAAGGATGTTATTTAGTTTCCATGTGTTTATGTGGTTTTTTTTGGTTTCTGTTGTCATTAAATTTCAGTTTCATTGCACTATGGTCTGATAGTATGCATGGGATAATTTCAATTCCTTTACATTTACTTAAGTACGCTTTATGAGCTAGTATGTGGTCTGTTTTGGAGAATGACCCATGTGCAGCTGAAAAGAATGTTTATTCTGCTGTTGTAGCATGCAACACTTTGTATACATCTACTGAGTCCATTTGTTCACATATTTGATTCAGTTCTGATATGTCTTTGTTGAGTTTTTGTCTAGTTGATCTGTCTATTTGTGACAGTGGGGTGTTGAAGTCTCCCATTATAATTGTGTTAATGTTTCTATAATCTTTCATGGTCCTTAAAATTTGTTTTATGTAGTTAGGTGCACTGATATTTGGCACATAAATATTAATGATGGTTGTTTCTTCCTCTTGGAGTTTTCCTTTGAGAAGTATGTAATGACCTTCTTTGTCCCTCTTGATAAGTCTTCGTTTGAAGTTCATTTTGTCTGCGATTAGGATAGCTACCCCTACCTTTTTCTGCGTTCCTATTGCATGAAGTACTGTTTTCCATCGTTTGATTTTCAGCCTATGAATTTCCTTTTGGGTTAAATGTGTCTCTTGTATGCAGCATATTGCCAGATCTTCTTTCTTGATCCATTCTGCTAGTCTGTTTCTTTTTATTGGTGAATTGAGACCATTTATCTTGATGGTTGCAGTTGTTATGTACTGACTTATCTTCGTCATAGATCTTTCTTTTGTTGGTTCTGTGTTTCACCTCAGTTTAACTGTTTGTCTTATCTGGTGGGGTCTTTTTATTACTGGCCTCATAATTATAGTTTCCTTTTTGTTTTTCTAGAACACCCTTCAGAATATTTTGTAGGGTTAGTTTGGAGGTCATAAATTTCTTCAGTTGTTCTTTATTGTGTAAGTATCTTATTTCATTGTTGAATTTGAAAGATAGTTTGGCTGGGTACATCAATCTGGGTTGGAGATTGTTTTCTTTTAAGGCTTGAAATATTTTGCTCCAGGCTCTCCTTGATTTAAGAGTTCATGTTGAGAAATCTGCTGTGATTCTGATAGGTTTCCCTTTATAGGTGTTTTGCTTTTTTTTCCTCTAACAATTTTCAGTATTCTGTTCTTTTGTTGAATTTCTGAAATCTTGATTATTATATGTCTTGGTGTAAATTTATTTTGGTCATGGGTAATTGTGGTTTTATATGCCTCGCTTATCTGTATGTCAAGTTTTCTTCTCATGCTTCGGAAGTTTTCTCTTGTTAGTTCTGTAAATAATCTTTTTAGATCCTTTGCACTGTCTCTTGCTTTTTCATTCACTCCAATGACTTTTTTTTTTTTATTTTAAACCAAGAACATGTATTGGTACATTCTACATACAATGGTCACATTCATTACAATTATTCTGTACCTATACATGATACATCTTGGTTCTCCCCCCTCTTCCCCGCCCCTCTCCTCTGCTCCCTCTCTCCCTATTTACAGCAGGTTTATTCATCATTTTCCATATCTTCCCTTTCCCCTCTCTTTCCCCTGTTGCCTTTCTGCTTTTCCCCTTCTTTCTTTCTAGTACTCCTCTCCTCTGCACACCATCCTCCTTTTATATAATATCTATTACACCTCTTTGTTCTTATTTACATTTATGGTTTCTCATATCAGAGAAACAATTTGATGTGTGCTCGTGAGTGTCCAATTTATTTCACTTAAGAGTATGTTCTCAAGAAACATCCATTTATATATGAATGACTCTAGTTTATCCTTTTTTATGACAGTGTAGTACTCCATCGTATAGAAAAACCACATTTTCTTTAGCCATTCGTTGGTTGTTGGGCATTTAGGTTGTTTCCAAGACTTAGCTATTACAAATTGTGTTGCTATGAACATGGTGGTGCATACGTCCTTGTGGTATGACAATTTTAATTCTTCTGGGAAGATCCCCAGTAGGGGAATAGCTGGGTCAAATGGTACCTCCAGTTGTAGTTTTTTGATGAATCTCCATATTGATTTCCACAGTGGCTGGACCAGTCTACAATCCCACCAGCAATGGAGGAGTGTTCCTTTTTCCCCACAGCCCTGCCAGCATTTGTTATTGGATGATTTTTCCATATATGTGGTTCTTTCTGGAGTGAGGTGGAATCTTAACATTGTTTTGATTTGCATCTCTCGAATGACTAGTGATGTTGAACATTTCTTCATATATTTATATGCCATTTTTATTTCTTC
>PVJO010034250.1:0-11181 GCA_004026905.1 Hystrix cristata | reverse complement strand
GTCCTAGTTTCCGAATAAAGGTCCAAATGACAGGAGGGCTCTGAGAGGTGAAGGGGAAGTAAAAATGATTAGCACGAGACAAGTATATGTTTCAATTCCAAAGATGAACGTAATTATTACACATTGCAAGCATGTACCAATAAAAACTGGTGTCGCACTTCACCATAAAGAGGTATGAAATCTTACATAAATATCCACCAAGTATGCAATTATTTTTAGTGTCTTACCACCAGACTATGATTTATTTCCCATTTTTAAAAAACTGTTCCATTACAGAAGAACAAAATGACCGTGTATTCGTTTATTCAAAATATTTTCATTATTTAGCCACTTTCCTATTAATGGATATTTAGTTTGGTTCTAATATTCCAGTTTCATCAATACTGAGCAAGTGTCCTTCTTTGTGTGTCTTCGCTGACACATGAGAGCGGTTCTCTGGAGACTAAAGCTCCCAGCGGACTTGGGGGCCCTGAGCAGATTCATCGCTGAACTATGTACATGGAAAATTGCTCTCCCAGTTGATAACAGTTTACAATTTTAGTGTAAAATGTCCTACTGCTCCAGTGCTTTGCAAGCACCTGATATCGCTGAACTTTATGTTTTTATTTATACGAAAAGTGTGTGAAATTACATGTCATCATAGCTGAAATGTAAATTTCTTTTATCATTATTTGGGATAGTTATACCCATTTGTACTTCACTTGAGAACTATTTTTACTTGTCATGTTTTCCATTGGATTGTTTAAATTTCTTTTTGATATAGTAAATGCTTTTGTTATACCTACTGTTCATAATTTTTATTTATAACTACTAATCTCTTGAAATTAGTGCTTTTTGAGGTTTTGTTTAGAAAACTTCCTTCACAGAATCACAAAGATATCCTCTAATTTGTATTTCCAATTTAAATCTTTAATTCACCTGGAATTGCTTTTATGCTTTGATGAAGTAAGGATTAAATTTCAACTTTTGTTTTAACCTAATTTTATTAAACAACTCATCCTTTTCCGACTGATCAACACTATCACTTCTGTCACATATCTAGTTTACACATACAAATTCAATCTTTCTGGCTTCCAGTCTGCTCTATTTTGCTGTCCACAATATACAGATGGCATTACTGGAAGGCTAGGTATCTTACAATGCCATTCTTCTCAGTATTCTTTTCCCCAAAACTGTCTTTTTGTTCCTTAACTTTTTGTTCTTCCACATAAATTTGACAATTAGCTTGTCAAAGTCCATTAAAAAAACTGGTCACTGTCTTCATTAGACTATTACTATAGTTCAATTAGAGGAACACTAATAAATTTCTGACATCAACTATTCCAATTCATGAACACAGTACTTGTCTGTATGTATTTACATGTTTTTCAATGACTTTCGGTAAAGATCTCTTTTTTTTGCACATGAAGATATTTTGTATCTTTTATTTATTTATTTTTTGAAGATAGTCTAAATGTTATGTTAAATAGCATTCTCTAGTTGTGGAAATACATCATTATCCTTATATACACATCTCATTATTCATTTTATATTTAGTGCTCCCTATATGCATATTGGTTATGAATAAATGAATGACAAACTAATTCTCTTCTCTTTAAAATATTGTAACATTTAAATGAGAAATAAAATTCTATAGTGACAGTGAAATATAAACATACTGTTGGCTACTATTTTGTTTTCAATTTCAATTCAGCTAAGATAAACATATGGGGAAAAAAAAGGCAAAAACTACCCACAATTATAGAGACTTATTTCCAAAGAAACTACATAAAAAGGGGGAAGAAAAAATTTGCATAAAAGGTAGCCTTTCAAGCAACATTAAGAAGAAAAAGCTAAAACCAAGAAATAAAACTTTAAAAACATATTTTTAAAAATCAGACTCATAATAAGGTATCTGGAAATACTTACTATAGAAAAAAATTCTCCCTAATCCCATTGACTTTCTTTAAAAGTTTTGTTACCACACATTATGTCTTCTAAAAATCTTAAATATACCCCTGTCAAGGAGTATATGTTGAGGAGACTGAGTGGTTTGCTGCTTTCCAGATGAGAAAAGGACATATCCAAAACTGTTAACATTCAAAAATAATGTTTCTTTTAACTGGAAAATATCTGATGCAGATGTGAATGCTACAATTGTCGGTATAATTAGTACTTATCCTACAAAAAATATAAACATTTGGAAAAGTGGTATTCGTAATAATTTACTATGCCACTAAAATTCACATTTCCAAAATTCCACATTTCCAAATCAGTGCCTTGGTAGTGAAAGTAAAACTAAGCACTGTTCCAAAACAATTTTATTTCTCCATTACTTAAGGATTGTTTTTGATGCTTTATGTTCTTTCTTCCCAAAGAGGCCAATATGATGATCTCTTCATTCAAACACGGGTTCATTTATCACACATTTATTAAATGTTATCTATGTGGGGACGCTGCATTAGATACTAGAGAATTTGTGATGAATGGTACATACCAGATTCCTGCCCTCATGGAAGCTTTTACACACTCCTGGAGAAGACGGACTTTAAAGCCAGACTCTGCAGCTGGGCTCAAGTGCTGTGCCAAGGGAAGCTCAGGGTTTTAGAAGCACTACTCGTAACCCCAGAGAGAAGGTATCATGGAATGCCCATCTAAGGAAATTCAGGAATTAGGGTGAAAAAAGAGCTTCATGCTGAGGTAAAGGCTTGGAGTACATGAAATATGAGATTGTAATATTTCTAAAATTCAAAGTTAGTCTACACAGCTGAGTCAAGGAATTATAAGAGTGAAACCAGTATCAAACGTTAGATCGTTGACTTCTTAAACACCTGGCAACCTAAATACAGTCACCACATGGACTTCAAGGTCCAACATGATACCACTTGAGCAGGCTAAGAATTCCTAGCGTTCTAAGCTGGGAGTCTTTCTATGAAAATATGGATGTATCTAAGTTTAGGCAAGAGAGCTGGAATTTATTCACAACCAGCATCTATACCATCTTCCTCCAACATACAAGTCAGTACACAGAATATAAAAGCAGGTATGTAGCTACAAGCAAATCTCCCTAATAATCTAAAATGTGTCACTTTTCAAATCATCTACTCTACAGTTGCAAGATCTATTTCCTCCCCTAATTACAGTTCATACAAAAAAACCTTACCATGAGATAATGACAAAGAAGAAAAAGGATAATATCACCCATGATGTTTGCAATATACATACACTGTATAGAAATTGTTTCTCCTACATTTTAAGAAATTTCCATACAATAACTATTAAATACACTGAGTATTCCTTCCAAGTATGTTTGATATACTAAATCAATTTAAATGTTATATTCATTCTTGCCAATTGATAATGTTACAACAGAATCAAATAATATAATTACAGAAAAATTCTGATGACATAATTTATTTTAGTTTTTTTGTTAAAAATGAACAAAATGCCATTTCAAAATAATGATATAATATCTACTTAACTGATTTTGTTCATTTTATTTAGCTTTTCAAAAGACCAACAAAGAGGACATTTTCTCTACACTTCTTCAAAAGATGCAGACACAACCTAATCAACAAAAATGCAACCATGACTGATATTTTACTGTTTCCTCACCTATTTTTTATTACCTAAAAATAATGTATGTATTATATTTATGTTCATACATGTATCTGTACTCAAAAACAGATCATTATGTAAGCTTATAACCTACTTTTTATAAAATATATTATTTAATGAAAAAATCACTTAAAAGATGTAATAGACAACCTGCTTATTGAGTGTGTAATATTCCACAGAAGAAATCTACTATATTAAATTGGCTGACTCCACATTACCAAGTATTCAGATATTTTTTCTGAAATTTTGCTCTTTTAAAATAGTGGAACATTGAACCATTATATTCTATGCCTGTTCTACCAATAACAAGGGAAATCAATGGCAGGCAAGAGAATAGAAAAATGAAACACCTAAGTCTGACTCTCTTTATCTCTGCAAACATTTATGAAGAACTGACTATATGTGAGACTGTTTGATAAGCAATGAGGACAGGGGTTCAATGACCATCAGAACGGTTCTCAATAAGGATGGATCCTCCCCACCCAATGCCTCTCTCCTGGGGACATTTGCCAATGCCTAAAAACATTTTTGGTTGTCACAATGTGAGGTGAAGGTGTTACTGGCACCTCGTGAGTAGAGGCCAGTGATGTGGCTGACAATCTTAACAATGCACATGAAAGGCTTTCACAACAAAGAATGATCCAGTCCAAAATGTCAGTAATGCCAAGGTCAGGAAACTTTAGTCTACCTTTTTGTGTGGTCTGCCACCTCTACAAAATCAAGATTGTCTCATCCCAATGATAATGTGCAATAAGTTAGAAGAACCAACAGGTACAACAACAATCACTGCACAACTACACACAGGTCAACAGAAGGGTTCAACCATTTCAAACACAATAATATTTGCAGGCACTATAGACCAGAGAGCATGGGAGTTTTCTTTTCTGGGGCATAAACTTCAGGCCTTACTCAGTGTAGTTTCCTCTACTCTCTTTTAAACATTTAGACGTTAGGACTTTCTCAGCCAAGGAAATGAAAACAAGGTATTTTTAACTACCTGTTCAATTGCTTGGAAAATTACCTCTTAAAACATTCAAACACCCACTTCTCATTTTTTCCAAAGCCCTAAAGTAGCCAAGTGATGTAAATCCCTGGAATTCCTTGATGAGGAAATACAATTTTTCAAAGTTTAGACTATCTAATGCATATATATGTATATACACGTTTCACATATAATACATATATATTCTTTACTGTGTGCCTTGTATATGTCTGACTGCAGACAAATAATCGTGAGTTTGCTACAAAGCCTATAGGAGTATATTCTCCAAAACTCTAGAAGACTTAATTTCGATAGACCTACAGTACATGAGCACTCAAAGGTCAGTAAATTTATCAAAGTGATGATTAAGCAATGGCTAGTTCTTCAACTATAAATGCAATACTTATTAGACGAAAGAATTCTGATTTTGGTTAATGCTGTATATAATGAGATTGTACAATTACTCTAGTCTTCCATTTGTTCAAACAACCATAGCACAGCTGGTGGCAATAAAAGCTATTCAATTGTTTTCTTACTGTCTGAATTTGGAATAAATGATCCAGCTCTGAAAAAGAATTTGTTCTTTTTTTTTTGATCAGTTCCTTTCAAGTGGTTATCAATTTAAGTAAAGAAGTCAAAGTAGCCCATCAGTAAACACCTAATCACATAAAACATCAAATACCAACTACCCCCCATTACTGAAAACACTGGTTTGGAAAATAAACAGGGGCAAAATGCACCACTGCTTTTAATCAGTGTAATGAATACCATTAACTCAAACCACAAACTCCCTATTCACCAGAAGCAAATTATTTCATTCCAATATCTTTCCAATAGTTTCTTTTCCTCTCTAAACTTTAATTAAAATCAACTACATTTGAAATTTGAGAAGTTTAAGCCTAAGAAAGGATTTTCAGCAACAATTATTTTAAAACTTTGATTTTGGCAGCCTCTCTGACATTTGAAAATTCAGTTGGAAACACAATTCATTCAACTTAAACATCCATAAAATTAAATACAAAATCCAACCTATTTAACAAATTTTTGTCAAACAAATTCTATATGCCAAATACCATTGTGGGTACATGATAGATAAGACAATCACTGTTGTGGTTTGGATCTAGAATACCCACCAATAGCCACATGTGTTCAGAGGAGGGGCTCTGCCAAGTCGGATGGCTGGATCGCGGGGCTCTGAACTCATCAGTGGAATGGTCCTGCTGTTAGCGGGTGGGGAGCCCAGCTGGAAGAGGCAGATCACTGGAGGTGTGGTTGGAAGGGGCACATCTCCCTCCACCTCTCTTCACTCTCTGCTACTTGGCTGCCACGACAAAAGCAGCTTTCTTCTGCCGTTTCTGCTTTGAAGACACCCTACCTGACCAGGGACTGTCATCTTAAGCTAAAATAAACCTCTCCTCCTTTAAATTGCGGGAGTCAGGTATTGCATCTCATTGACAAAGAAAATAAATAAGTCATCAAAGAAACTATTGCCTCAAGAAAATTATGCATCATTTGTATATGTATCAACAACACATGGTCATTGAAAACAACTGAAATATACAACATAACTGAAATTTTGAGGACTCCTATAAAATATTTTCTACTCTCCTTTTTAATTCTCAATATTCTAATAGGTTTAATGTTTTTACTAGCTTTATTGAGTTCTCAAAAATATTAATTGATCAAGAATTACACACTTTAAATTACTCTAATGGATTGTGATATGCAGTATTTTGCTGAATACTAAGTAAAGAAAGGGCAAAGTTGGAAATATACTATAAGAATTGCTTCATAGGTTTTTTCTTTTATGTTAATACTATTTATGTGTCCATCTATGCTTGTCTACCATGTATATATAACTATCTATGTAAAAGAACCAGACGCACAACATATTTCTAGTTAAAATATAGTAATCCTACTACTATGTATCTAAAGGAAACAAAATGAATGTTAGCGATATCTATATCATGGTCAATGCGGCATGAGTTATTTTATGTAGCATTAGTTATTTCACTTAACATAATGTTTTCTAGATACATTCAAGTTGTAGCAAATAGCAGAATTTCCTCCTTTTGAATGATTGCACAGTATTTCATTGCATGAATATATGGTTTCTGTACACACTCATCCACTGATAGACACTTGGGTTGATTCCTTATTTCGGCTATTATGACTAATATATAACTATTTTTCCAATGACCAGTGCATGATGTTACAGTATCAAGCATGGGTAAGAGGCCTCTTTACAGTGTAAAGGAGATAAATGAATTTTAATATAACAGTATGATAAAAATCAGTAAGGCGATGTCAACTTGCAACCAATCTTGAAGAAACTAGCATTTCTCAAGTTTGTTGTATTAAAGGTGCAGTATTAAAGAATATTCATAATTGTCTGAAAAGTATCTTAAAATATATCTTCCTTTTTCCACAATGTACCTATGGGAGACCAGGTTTTCTTTATATAATGGGCATATCAATATTTTTAAATAAATTAATATCTTTAAAATATTTTAGCTGAGAAAAACATATAACAGAAAAGACATTCATTATAACAATGTAGTGAGTACCAAAAGCAAGCTGCCAGTCTAAAGGAGTGTGCATAGGCTCTTTCTGACCCCAATTCCACTTCCTTTCTTTTTTTTTTTTTTTTTTTCGGTGCTGGGGATCGAACTCAGGGCCTTGTGCTTACTAGGCAAGCACTCTAACCACTGAGCTAAATCCCCAACCCCCACTTTCTAATATTTACTAGCCACATATTTTTTTAGGAAATAAAACTACTTATGAACTGATATAATATTTCTCCTTGGTGAGTATTTTTATTTTCTTAAACAGACATCTGATCTCCAACCTCCAAATTCTGTTAAAAGAAAACAGCATGAATGGGTAGCTTAGATAGTGCTTCCAGCAACATTTTTGTGCATATCTCGATTTCTACTTGATCTTTGTTTCAACACTCATGGAGATTTCTATAATTGACAATGCATCCAGTCAACTGGAACACATCTAATATTGATTTGTTGCTCTGTCTAAATATGTGCAGGATTTGTTTTTTCACTACCTAACATAGACCAAAATTAAATTAAATTCACATAATAAAAATTCCTGCTGTTCTTCAATCAGCATCAAGACTCCTACACCTATGTACTCTGAATTTAAGAATGCATCATAATAGACACAAACAGGCATTTCTGGGAACATGGCTTGACTACCTTTACAGTAACTAACTAGTTGCCCCTGAATGGCACTGAAGTATATAATAAAAAGTTCATAAAAAAAAAATTGTGCACTATGTTACACAATTCAGACATACTGTCAACATGTTTTTTCCAACAATAGCTAAATTTCCAAATTTCATTACATAACCTACCTTTTGTTAAAACTTAAATCTCTGAAGGAGAGACTTTAAAATGTCAATAAGGTTGTAAAGTCCATTAATTTTTTGATAAGAATTAAAATCTGTACAGAAGGATTTCACCTATAAGTAAGAATGTCTTAACAATAATCATCCTTTCTAAAACAAGAATGCTTGCCATCAAAAGGATGCAATGGCTTGTGGATCTATGTCCCTCTTACATAATGAATACATGCATATCATTTTTAGCAAGCTACTATCTCCCATACCTAATTTCACCATTGCAATAAAGTATTTTCCTCAAACAATGATGCAGTACATTTTAAAAATTATGTCTACAATTTTTAAATTAATTCATAATTTGTATATTTATTTTGTTTTTTCTTGACACACTGATTTTTTAGAAATGTGTTGTTTTACTCCACACATTTGTGAATTTACTGAAAGTCCTTCTGTTTTAGATTTCTAATTTCATTTCATTGGGGTTGGAGAATACAATTTGCATGATGGCATTTCTTCTAAATTTATTTGAACCTATTTTATGGTCTGTCATATATGGTTCAGCACAGAAAACAGTTTTTGTGCACAGAGAATAATATGTATTATGATGCTGTTAGGTGGAGTGTCCTAGAGATGTTATTAGATCTAGTTAGTTTATAGCATTGTTCAATTCAAGTCTTCTTTCCTTGTCTATTATTAAAAGTGGAGTATTATCATTATTGAATTTTCTATTTGTTTAACTGACAAAAGATTTCGCTTCATGTATCTTGGGCTTCATTGGTAGAAGTGTAAAAATCTATAACTGCTATTTAAGCTTCTTATTACATAAAGGCCTTTTTGATCTCTAGCAACAACTTTTGTCTTTAAAGTCTACTGTGTCTGAAACACACTAGAGAGATGTTAATATAGCTACTCCAGCTCCTTTTTAGTTACTGTTGCATGGCATATCTTTTTCCATTCTTTTACTTTTAACCAATTTGTATCTCTGAATCTGACAGGTATACAAAACATAGATGGATCAGAACTTTCATCCATTTTTCTAATACCTGCTTTTTGATTAGATCCCTTAATCCATTTATATTAAATAAATTCCTAAAAAAGTAAGACTTGTATCTGACATTTTGTTTTTTATTTCTGTATGTCATGTCTTTTTTGTTCCTCTATTCTTCTATTACTGTCTTTCCTTGTATTACAGAAATATTTCAGAGTTTTTCATTTTAATTCCCCTATCATTACTTTTAGTACGTTTTAGTTTTTTTGTGTTTTTTTACATACCTGGTGATCAAAATTATCTCAGTTTATAACAACCTAAGACATATCAACTTGATTTCAATGGTATAAAAAACTGTTTCTGTATAAATCTGTTTTCTTTTCCTTTTCTTTTATTATGTTGTCATACAAATTACTTCTTCATATACCATTATCCAACCATCATAGTTTTATAATTATTGTTTTCTATTCTCTCCCTCTCCTGCCCTCCTGAAATTTCCATTATAGGCATATTGTTATACTTGAAGGTATTCCATGGGTCTCTTGGGCTCTGTTCAAATTTTTTCCTCCTCGTTCTTTTGTACCTTTCTGTTCCTTGAATTGAATAATCTCATTTAACCTAAGTATACTATTTATTTCTTCTGCCAGTTCTCATCTCCTGTTAACCCTGTGCAGTAAATTTTTATTTTAGTTATTAGACTGTTCAGTTTTTCAGAATATATTTCCAGTGCTCAACTCTTTATGAGTATTGTATATGTGGTGACAGTATTGTATATTTGGTGATAGTATTGTATATTTGGTGAAATTTTCCCTTAGTTCTTTAGAGTGATTTCCTTTAATTTTTTGAACATATTTATAATAGCCGATTCAATTTCTTGTCCACTAAGTACAATGTCTGGACTTACTCAGAGGCAACATTTATTGACTGGTTTTTCCTGTATATGAGCCATCATTTCCTGTTTGTCTTGTACTTTCTTGTTGAAAATTAGACATATTAAATAATACAAAATTATAACTCTGGAAATCACATTACTTTCACAACCTCAGAGTTTGTTGATTTGGCTAGTTATTGTTGCTGCTGTTGTTGCTGATGATGTTTGTTTTCTAATTCTCTAAAGTCAGTATGCTTTATCATGTGCGCTGAAGCTACTACCAAGCAGACTCATGATTAGCGATTAGACAATTATTTCCTGAAATTCCTTAAATCAATATATCTCTCAGTATTTGCCAAGAGTACGTGCGCATGCATGTGTGTAGGTGTACATACAGATTCAGTACTGCAGCAGGCAATTTGCTATTCTGCCTTAGCCTTCACTTCCTACTTCTGCAGAGCTTCAAGGTCAGCCAGAGGTGAGACTAGGGCCCTCTCAGGTCTCTTCTCATATTGTGAACAGATCTATACATAACTCCTAAAACAGTTCCTGACAAAAGTTCCATTTTTATATAAAGCAAGACACTTAAGTGTCCTTAATATGAATTCTTATTAAATGACACAAAATTTATTATGAATTTGTCCTTTTCCATTAGCTAGTATCTCTTCTCTGCTTGGATCTGAATGAATCATGATCCTGTGCTCACCCGAACAAACTTGTCTCTGCAAATTTCATAATGATTTCAAAATAAAGAATTTAATCCAACCATCAAAAGTCAAAATGTGACAAAGCTTACCTATTTCAATAAAACTACTAAAGACAATAGCATCAAAAAATACCAAAGTGCTACTCTGGAAATAAAAAAAAACAAACAATTGCATTCAAAGCTCCCAAGACCATCATCTCCTGCTACATTTTGCTCCCCACATGGTTTTTACACAAGCTCAACACAGTCATTATGAGAAAAACTGACACGTCACGGGCTTGTTCGGTCATACTCTGAAATAATAACCATTTCCGGTGGTTCTTTCTTATTTAGAGACAATTTTGTGGATGTTGCATATGAGGATCTGAAAGAGTACAGTATTGCCCCAAACACATCTAATTTTTTCATTAATAGTCATCAAAGACCTGGTATTAGAACATTTATAAGATCAATCAGAAATCTCTCTTTTTTCTCAGATATAGCTAGGTAAGGTGAAGTTTACCAAACATAAAAGTAATGCTTGAAATTTGGTATGTCAGAATCAATTCATACATTTTAAAAGTTCTACCTAACTAAATTGCCTACAATGTAAGAATCTGATTTCAAAATGAGTTATTACATCTCATGCTATGCTCGTAAAAATTAATCTGTTGGTATTTTCTATAAAACCTTTCCAGTTAAA
>PVJO010034249.1:0-11316 GCA_004026905.1 Hystrix cristata | reverse complement strand
TTACAGTAACTAAGGCCCTAGGGAAATAAAACGGCATCTTATCTTATTCCTTAGGATAGCAAAACTTTAAGAAAACCAGAGAACCCAAATATATCCTCAGTTAGGATCCCCTAAGTGCGTCCCATCCTACCTTAACATGGTTTATCTTTACTACACGATGTCCTTAGGGAATCTGTTAGGTCATATAGACAAGTATGAAGGTCGTAGCTCGAGATGCACTGCAGGGCTGGTGTCCTTTAGATGACTAATCCAGTCGCTGGGGGACCTCAACATCAGGATCCACTACTCATCACAGCACAGAAACTGTTTCTTTTTCTGTAAAGAAAAAATATAAGCAGCACCTAGGGTTTTGGTTAGACTATTTCCAGATTCATGCTAATGATACTTACTTCATTATTGCCTTTTTCTCCATGTGACAGGAGTCATCCTTGCTGCCATTGCTGTTCGGAAAACCACTGGAATCGTTTAGCAAATGGGTAGTTTTGGAAAAAGAGAAGGAGACTGAACAGTCTGGGCCCAGCCCCGTAAGGAGAGCTGATTGCTTGCAAGATGCAGAGCTTTGCTAAGTAGTTTTAGTATATTGGAGCAACAGTTATGTTTTAAACATTCTCTTTGAGCCAGCTAGGTAAACCAAACACCATTTACATATATATTGGAAAAAATAACTGAACACATGGTTTTACAAATATATAATTCATATGTATGTTAGGGTTAACCTGAGTCATATTTATTTGAGGATGTAAAGATAAAAGCTGGATTGGTATGAAAACTATGGCTTTTAGCTAAACTAACTAATTAATTCACTTCCATGCAGACAATGCAACAGGCTCTTCATTTTACTGTGATTTGACAAGTTGTTTAGCTAACATGATTATTTTGGTGTATTATGTTGGGGTTGTAGGTGGGGCATCGGATTGGACAAATTTAAGTTATGGCAAGTCCAAATCCCTGAAGGTACAGAAGGAGAGCCTGGCTTCTCAGCGATGATTGTCGGGGCTGCCGTTGTATAAAGGAACTTCTGAGAAGGAGAAGGCTTCTCCTTGGTCAGACGCTGGCCTAGTTGCTACCTCTGAGAATGATTTCAGTGAAGCACCCGCAGGCATCAGGTTTTATTTAAATTTATACACGGAGCAAGGAAGATTATGCCTGGCAAGGATGAGTTGTTTCATTAATTAAATTAGCAGTGGAAATTTTACTAGCTTTAATTAGTGTGAAATAAGCCACAGAAATAAAGATAGTGATTAAAGCGTGCTAATCTGATTAGAATCACAATATGTGTTGTTACAGGCTGCTTGACAGTGAAGAATCACTGAGGCTAGAAAGACGCAGGGACCAGTCTTAAGAATGGCACACTTGCCTGGATCTGCTGTTGGACTGCCACATTGCTTGGGGGCGATTATGCTTGGTAAATCCTATAAAATGAGTGGCTGCTGAATTGATAAGAGGAAGGGTTAGAATGCTCAACCATTCACAACGAAGGTGGTTAAATCTAACTTCAATGCTTTTACAAGGAGAGCGGGATTTTAGCCTGCAGTGTCCCGGCCTCTCAAAGTTTCAAACGTACAGTCTGCTGAGAAGAAAGGTTACAAGGCGTCTGTACTTTCTTTCTCCTGATCCACAGGACGAAAACGGTGCCCATTGGAGACATGTAGGAAAAGGGTACCCTGGTATCTTACATATTGAGAGAAATATAGTGTTATCAAAATTAACGCAGAGCAATTCACATCATTAAATTATTGTGTAAATCCTCTCCATGCTTACCTCTTGGTCCAACTTTGCACAGAACTACTTTTAGCTTACGATTTAGATAGAGTCTTGTTTTTCCTCTAGTTCTCAGTGCTCTGTTTCCTGGTTTGTAAAATTTCCAATCACTTCAAAGGCAGAATGATAAAACAGATCATCTGTCTCTGTCATTTTCTATGTGTATACAGAGTGCATTGTTTATGAGGCTTTAATAATATTTAGACGGTCATAAACCAACAGAAAACATCATGTGATTTCACTATTAAAACAAGTCATAGCCAAAGTTTTTAAGAAATATTGAATTATAAATTATATAAAAAGAGTACAGCTTAGATTGACTTAGGCTTCTAGCATTTTGAATTGGCTGTTTTAAATTTTTATTCTTTCATTATGAGTTTATTGTACAAATGGATTTTCCTCCACTTTTGCAAATGCCAAGGCATAAGACATTCACTGTAAGTGGCCAGTATTATGACAGAAGGTTATAGCTTTTTCAAACCAAACCATTTAAAAAAATCGACATTTTATTGTCAGTTTGATGGCATAGATTTCAGCCACAACTGTGCCACCCTGCCTGTTGAAATGATTTAGTTCAAAATAAAATATTATTCACTATGGATTTTTCATTAAAAATACTAAGATAAAAGAATTTTCTCGGTACTTTAGGCTAGAATACAAAAAGGTAGCGTGAACTATTGCTGAAATATATTTGGGTTAAATCTATTCATCCAATCCCTTATATATATCTAACTCATTAATTATAAATTGCAATCTTGAATTTATGGCCATCACAAAAGATTATGCGAAGTTCAATTTCCATTGAGCTGACATGTGTATGATAACACAACTATATATTTTTTCAGACAATGAATACTCGTTGAGAACTTGAGAAGATATATCGTTATGCCCTGTGTGTTTGAAATCATTTTAAAGAAATATATATATAGATAGATATTCATCTATCTATATATCTCCTATAACATATGGGTGTATTTATCTACTGTTTTTCTTAGATTTTTAAGAGACATATTGATAATGTTTGATCAACTCAGAGGCTTACAAAGATGTCTCAGTCAAGCGCAGCATCCCCCTGTAAGTTCTGAGTCTGTCCTTTTCTTTCCTCCTCCTTCCTCCCATCCTGCTCAGTTAGATGCCGCCCTTGGCGTGGGGTGAAGGAGACAGGCTCCTCCAAGGGAGAGGTGCAGTGACGAAGAACAGGGGTAGTGGCTTGGACAGATTCAAGCAGTGTATGCATGATGGATACTGCTGTGGGGTACTGCTTTACTGGGGTACTGTGGGGTTTTGAAGTCCTGTTGGCAACAAGCAGGATTTCTGTAGAGGGAGGGGAAGATGGGATGCTGTGCTATTGGGGATACTGAGTCAGGGAGGTGAAGAAGTAGCAGTGGCTTTGGTGGCTTAGAGGTGGGGATGGAAAGCTGAGTGGGGAAGGAGGAGAAAACCACATGGTGAGGGGCTGACTGTGGCCCAGCCTGAGACTTGGAATTCCAAAATGATGCAGAGAGCACATACATAGTTTAGCAAGAAACACCCAAGTCCGAGGCGGGTGAGGGGTGCCTGTGCAAGGGGCCCTGGTGGTGCAGTCCACTGTGGGCCATGCCTGTGAGAATGGGGGCACCCAGCAGGAACAGAGGCAAGGGCAGCAGCATCCCTGTGTGGGTTTGGCAGCTCCAGCTGTGTGAGGAGGGTGTCTTTGCAGGAGGGCAGGTGACAGAGTGGCTAGGGTGGCAAAGAAAGCATCCCATGAAGATCGATGGTGGGGTCTGGTGGGGACTAGTTACTTGCTAGGGGGCTGAGTGAATGAATAAGTGCAGTAAACATAAAGTGAGCTAAGCTTCACACTGCTGGAAATAGGGAAAGGGAGAAAATGGGAACAAACCCTGTAGTATTATACTGAAATTGTTGTTATTGGTTTAAACAGAATGTTTTCAATAGGTAGATATAGATAGATTGTGGTGGACTTATTGTGGTCAACGTGAGCAGGAGCACCCAGCTGGACTGAGTTGTTGTGGTTCTGGGCTTAGAAGATCCACCTGAAGGTTATTGCCAATAAGAGAGAACGGGAGCAGAAGATGGCTGCCGGCTGTTTCCCAGGAGAAGCTCTATTGCGGCTGGTTCTCCGGAAGGAAACTTGGCTGTTCCTCACAGAAGGAGCCCGGGGCCTTGCTGTCATCGGGGATGGCTGCTGTTTGCTTTGGGAGAGCTCTGGTCTTCATCTCCACTGTGAGTGCCATATCCTGGTTCCAGTATAGATTTCTTCAGCTTTTTTAGTGCAGGAGCGGATGTACACGGTACATTGCTGTGGGTTCCCAGCCTTTGATTGGATCTTTCAGGTCTCCCGTGCATAGATTGATGCTCTGCACTCTTCCTGCATTTGGCTTGTGTGCGAATGTTGTGGTGTGTAAATGTCCTGTATTAAATCTGCTCTCTTGCAAACCATTGGCTCTAGAAAGGTAACTAATGCAAGAAATAGGTACTGGAGAGTTGGAGTCCTTGCTGTGATGTTGCCTGACCCTGTTGCTTAAGAGCCTTTGGAATTAACTTGGAAAGCTTTTGAGAGACCAAGCAAAGAGGCAGCCCTGGAACACACTAAACTTATTATATGGGAGACTGGTCAGAGTGTAGTAAAGCAGAGTAACTGATGGAAATGCTGCCGATGAGGATGAGGCTTGGGAGACCTCTGTTGAGAAGGACCGCGTTGGCTGCTGGATCCCAGGAGGTATATGTGTGCTTTGGCAGAAGCTGGTCTGCATTTTGCTTATGTTTGGAGATATTGCCTAGGGGGCCGAAAAATTTCAGTGCAGTTTGGTGTTGGGATGGCAGCATAGTTACTGTTGAGGGGTTTTGGCCAGATCTATGCTGGAAATCAAGAGCAGAGAGCCAGCGGAGTGACTGGAACATTTGGCCGAAGGGAGCTGTGGACTGCAAGGATTTTGATCAGAGGAGAACTTAGTTGTGGAGAAGAAACAGGGCAATGGAAAAATGACCTGAGGCCTTTTACCAGAAGGGAAGAGTGTATCTGAGTGCAGGAGATCCTCTGGGGCATCTCTTAATGTTGCCATGCTCTGTTAAAGTTTATGGAAGTGAAAGAATTTTAAAATTTGAAGTCATATTTTTAATTTGGATACACTGTATTGGGTAGATATTTGAATAGGTCATTGCTGCCATTGTGGGGGGCGACCCGTGGTCACCATGTAGACATGGCAACAGCCATCAAAAGTTGATAGGACACTATATTAGTATATTGTACCTTGTGAACTATTGTTTTAGAACAAGCAAGAGAGACAATGGAGTTACATATTGGTATGTGTTTGTAACTTTTGGACACCTGTTTGTAATCAGTTTTGAGAATCCTTTGAATACTCGTTTCTGGTGTGGGAATGACTGCACTAAGAATTGTATTGTTAATGTAAATCTGAATAGACCAAGATATGTTAACTTTTTACAAATCTGCCACTGGAGACTATGCTTTACAGAAATCTGTCTGGTTATCAAGTTCATTAGGGGTGGTTTGTGGTGGACTTTTAGTGGTAAACTTGAGCAGGAACGTCCAGCTGAACTGAATTGGTGTGGTTCTGGGTGTAGAGGATCCACCTGAGGATTGTTGCTGACACAACATAAAGGAGAGTGGGAGTAGAAGATAAGGGCCAGCTGTTTCCCAGGAGAAGCTCTGCTGCGGCTGGTTCTCCCCAAGGAACTCAGCTGTTCTCATTGTAGAAGGAGCTCGGGGCCTCGCTGTCATCGGGGATGGCTGCTGTTCGCTTCAGGTGAGCTCTGGTCTTCATCTCCGCTGTGAGTGGCTACAGTATAGATTTGTTCGGTCTTTTAGTGCAGACATGGACGTACAGAGACAGTGCCATGGGCTCTCAGCCCTTGATTGGATCTTATAGGTCTCCAGTGCATAGATAGATGTTCTACACTTTTCCTATATTTGGCTTGTGTGTGTGAATGTTGTAATGTGTAAATGTCCTGTATTAAATTTGCTCTCTTGAAAACCATTGACTCTAGAAAGGTAACTAATACATAGATGTATACATATATAAATAAAAATTGCTAAGGATGCATATGTACATGTATTTATATATACAGTGTATGAATACATAGACAAGTATATAATCATTAGCTCTGTCAGATATGAGGGCCTGATTGCTATGAACCTCTAGCTCCACAGATTCCTTCTTGCACCCAGATATTGGTATCTGAAATCATGTTCCAGAAAAACACTAGGAGTCCTGGGAAAAATGGCTAGCTCTAAGGATGCATTAGGGACCCTATAAAAATAAACATAATGCATCTGATTATGCTTAAAAAAATGAGGTACTCAAAGAATGATGAGGAAAGTCCAACAGGACATAGAAGCCAGGTAGCTAAGTCAAGGATAGTACCATCAAAATCAGTGATGGTAATCTTTTTCCATATGGTAGATTGTCAGCTGGTTAACACATATAGAAGGAGAAATCATCCATCAGCCCATCACGTTAACAACCCAAAAGAGCAACATCAATGGATGCTAAAACTGGTAGTAGAAACTCTGATGAAGAATGGGGTATTATCTGAAAGTACCTCTACAAAGGGCCAAAGAGTAACTACAGTGAAGAAATCTGACAGACACCGATTTGGTCAGGAGCTAAAGGTGAATGTTACCAAGTGACACAAAGCAAAATTGTGTGATGCTTGCCAGGATGCTAAGAGAAAATGGTATCACATTTGTGATAGTTCTGACAAAAATATAACCAGAATGCAGTCATGAGGAGATATGAGACAAAGCTAGAGTGAAGGGCAATCTTCTGATCAACTGATTTGTAATCTTCAAAACCATATCCATGTCACAAATGCTACAGAAACACTGAGGAGCTATGAGAGATTAAAAATGATCAAAGAGATATGACCAACACATGGGGGCCTAGATTTTTTTCTCTGAAGTTCATGGTTTTGGCCAGTTGGTGAAAATGAAAGTTACGTGTGAACAAGAAGGTAGTAACTGTTTAATGCTAAATTCTTTATATTTTGATTATCGATGCTTTGTTGGAAAAGGCATTGCTTGTAGAAACTGCATTCTAAAATACCCAGGGGACAATGGAACAGCAATACAGAACAGCTTTTAAAATTTTGAAAGTATTTCAAAAGAGAAAACCAGTAATCTGAAAATTATTTTTTGGGGGGGCACTGAGGCGCGTTCTGCCACGAGCTGACTATTTAGAAGAGGATGCAATAAAGCATTTCATCTGTTAATGTCTCTGTTTCTCCCATTTCTTCATCTCTGGGTGAGGGAGTTGGACTAAACTATCTGAAATGCCCTGATTGATCTAATACTGTAGCGTTTTCGAAGTGAATCAAAACATCATACTGATCAGGGAAGAATAGGAAGAGTGGTAAAAAGCTGGAAGAGGAAATCTTGTGGTTGCGTTTTATGAAAACAGATTCCTGGTAGGAGACAAGGGAGTGCAGGAAGCAAGGGTGGTATAGTCAAAGAATCAGAGGAAAGTTACACAAAAGCAAGAGACAGGAAGAGATTTGTACTTTGGCAGGGTGGGCTGGGGTGGTTCTTGGGTAAGCAAGAACATCTCTTTCTCTCTCTTTCTTCCTTTTTTTCTGCCTTCTTTGTCCCTTCCTTCTGTCCTTCCTTTTACCTGCTATTGTAAATATTTCTTGATCATTTTCCACATTCAAGCCACATGGTGAAACACTAGGGAGTAGAGGCAAAGGCCTAGTTTTTGCCTCTGACTATAGTCTAATTGCTGAAGTTGTTTAGAGTGCAGTAGAAGAGGAAATATATAAATAAGAACAAAAAAACTCCTTAAGCTACATTATGCTTCAACAGTTTGGTATTCTGCCTCAGTCATTCTGATGATGAAAATTTAATTAGCTTCTTAATATTAATAATCTTACTCCCTCCCACCCCAACACCTCTCTTCTCCCTTACACAATTCTTTTATAGAGTAGGTGACACTAGCTCTTTTTTTCACTTGCAGCTATAAATTTCATCAAGAGAAGAAATGCCTTCATCAAGTGAATAGTACTCTAGAGACTTTATCTGCCTAATGGCTGGGAATAAAGTGGAATTCATCTCTTTGACTTTTAAGTCTCAAAGAAATCCTGCTTTCCTTTTCCAATGACAGGGAAAAACTATGATCTTACAATTTATATATGAAAAAGATAATTTTTATTAGAGTGAAATTATGAAATATGATATGAATTGGGTTCCTCTTATGGATACATATCAATTGTCTTTTTAAACTGGTACAATGATAACATGCATTAATTTATATAATATCATAATACTAACACCAGAAAATATATGTGTATGCCAGTGAAAATCACTAAGGGAATTAATCTTTAAAATGCATATTTTCTTTAAGGATAGTTTTGGAAGAGACATGGTAAATTATAGCCTTTGAATAAAATATTTTTAATGAATTTTCAAGTGAATTTTTCCTTATGTTCATCCTCGTTCATTAAGCCTACATAAAAAGGACTAAAGCAGCCATTAAGTAGTGGTTCAATGGCTCTCTGTTTAAAGTGTTTCCTCTAGTTCCAACCAATAATGTGTCTATTGTCTTGGAAAATGCTAATTGTTAAATTGATTATGATATTCATGTTCCGACAGTCCAGCTAAACACTGCACAATGTACCATGTGATGATGGAAAATGGCCTGTTGTTTGATGCACTGTGATAGCAGATCCACATCCATCTCAATTATGAAAAGTTGTTTCAGTGCTATGCTTGTTTTTCCAGATGTCAATAGCTCAGAGCACAGAAGGGCAGCGCGTGATTTCAAATTAGCTTATTCTTTTCACTACTGAAGTTGCCCAGATTAATAGATGCTGAGCAAGGAAATGACATTTCACATTCTTGCACTAGATTCTGTGATTCTGAGGGCAGCTGAGAAAGCCAAAGTGGTGCACGAGAGGGGACGAAGCTCTGGGGGCTGGTCACCTGGTTCTGGTCCTGCTCTGGTCCCTAGCTTCCTTGGGGTCTCACCGAAGTAGGTATTTGGACCAAACAAAAATGTTTCTGAATCTCTTCCAGCTTTTGTGAGTATAAAATACTATGTCAAATGGTGTTGATAGTCTTCAAATTACTGGGAAAAATGCACCAGTGACCTTCAAATAGTCTTTCATACATAGTTACCAAGGCCCTTTCATATGCCAAGAACTGCGTTCATTCAGCCAAACTGAGGGGCTGAATGAATGGTTTAATATTAGTCACTTTCAAAGTCTCAGCAAAACATGTCCTGGGACTTGTGCGCCTGACATATGTACAAATACTTAAGGAAAGAGTTTGGTTGTATCTCTAGATCAGCTGCTGCCTCCTCCAAAGGGTTAAATAACTTGCTGAGGATCACATAGCAAGTAGCAGAACCAGGTGGTCAAAATTCACACTTCGACTGTGTGTTCTTTCTGTTTACCTTTTCTATACAGCCTCTAATCGTCTTTTTAATTTTAGACTTCTATTTTTTCACCTGCTTTTCCAAGTTTCATTTAGAATAAAGTATTCAAAGAAGCCCAAATATGGTTGGATAATTATTAACAAAACAGATTGAAACTTGACTGATCTGATTATTTCTGTAGCCCTAATTATGGTATTTTGATTTGTCCATCATCTTGATGACAAATGACTATAAATGCTTTATTCTATCATTGATTTTGAAGGCCTTCAGAGCAACCAGATTTATGCTGCAACTTGGATCATTGAAAAACCATATATTATGAAGCATATAAAGTATGTATGTATGCATTAAAGCAAAAAAAATCTAATTTGTGAAACTGAAAAGAGGGTGATACTGAACAAACCTTCTCTGTGTCTTTATCTAAGCTGTTCTTCTCATAGAAACAATGCTACGAGGATGATAAAGATCTTCTTTGGTTTGGCAAGATTTCATTTTGAGTTTGGGAGAATGTACAAGGGGTGACTGAAAAATAGGCAAATGCACAAATTGTGAAAATGTATTACAGTAAAAGATACATTGCAATTAATCCTCGTCTTTGAGCACACTTATCCCATTGTTCTTGTCACTTTCTGAAGCAGTTCTGGAAGTCCTCTTTCATGTCTTTACGAGATGTGATAAAAAATAAGGTGAATGTTGGTACTTAGTGCCATCCAATAGACGGGAAGGCTCATGAAAATGTTACTTTGCATCCTCATCAACTTTATTCACTGAATCAGGCACCGTGCAATTCCTGACTCTTTCCTAAGGTCAAAAGGACCTTGAAAGGTAAATGTTTAGAGTTGATTCTGAACACAAGACCACCAAGAAGGTGCAACTAAAGACACTAAAGAAAGAGACTTAAATGAATGGCCTCAGAAAGTGGCAAAAATGATGGAATAAGTGTGTTTAAAGTGAGGAGGAGTATTTTTTGGAAAGAGATTAATGCAATGTCTTTTACTGTAATAATTATTTATATATACACCCTATTTTTTAATCACATCTTCTGAGTACTTTTAGAAGGTACTCAAAAGAAAAATCATGAATATTTTCTTCCAAAATTCATAAGAAGGATGAGGGATAGTCACTCAGACAAAGATATATTTATGGAAAATTATGAACACTAAAATACCTTTAGAAAATTTTTCTTTCAAAAAAGTTTTTTACTGTTAGAAAAAGAAGAGATGAAGTTGGAGGAGAGAGGTGAAACTTCAAGCTGAAAGTAATGGTAATCTATATGCTGCAATTTTGGGTAAACCAGTGTTGCATTGTATTTCTTTGATGTTTGTTGCTTTTCACTGTGAAGATTCAACCTTCAAAGCAGAACCCGACAGGTTGTGTTCAGTTAATCTAGCCTTCTGGAAAACTGTCTTCCCTTGAATAATAGCAGCGAATCTGTGAACTCATTCTTGCTCTCTATGCTCATTCATCTCAACCAAGTAGTGACTGAGATCTTAAATGAGCCATACAGAAGTGCATTTCACAAATAACTTCAATTTGGAGTTTTGAATATTGTTACTCTTAGGTTTTTAAAAAGTTTTTATTTTTTTTTTAATGAAGATTAATGGAAAACGATGCATTTTCAGAGGGGGAATTAAAAGGTAAAACTTCCTAGACTCTAAATTAAGTGGTAATCTGAAGAATTTCTTGTCAGAAGTAGTAGTATTTTATATATGCCATATAGGAGGAATAATTGTGCACCATTCCAGTCAAAGACCTTGAACAGATTAGTATGATTATGCAATAATGATTTATAATTAACATATTCCTTTTGATATTCTCTTGTGACATATCTAGGCCATAGCACATGAAATGGCTCTTGAATATATTAAACAAACCATTACTATATGTTTAATTTACTTTCTAATTATTTTAGGTATGAAAGTGTTTCTTAGTTATGAGACGTGCTAGGGCCTCAATAGCAAGATAGGGGATGGTATAGGCAAATCTAGGAAATGGGATGCACCTTGTTGGTCTCTGTGTGGAGAAGGCTGGTGCCAAGTAGCAGTGGTTACCATGGATACAATCGTGCAAATTTGGGGTCCTGTCTCAGAGGGTCTAATAGGTTGAATATTATATCAAAGCAGAAAGTAACTAGGCAGGGATAAAGATACAGTTGGGGGGGGCT